>SCDY01001129.1:0-36200 GCA_004143825.1 Drosophila micromelanica
AGGGGGGGGTACATGATATTTTTACCGAAAATTTCAAAAAAAATTTATTTTCAAATATGTTTATATTTTAAATACAGTATTAATTTAATTAAAAAATCATAACCAAAATGCCATCAAACATGAAAATCGGCTAATTTTTGACAAAGTTATGGGAGTTTGAAATATGGGAGCTATGGTTCCAAGAGCTTTACACGTCAAAATTTTTGTGAATTTTGGCATGATTTTTGACCAAAAATTTGATTTCCCCAAAATCACTTTTAATGTTATCCTTACTATTTGTGTATAGGGTATAAGCCCAGAGACTTGCGGAACTGAGTAGCAGGCAAGAAATTCAGAGTTGAAAGTGTGCCGATATGCATCAAAATGATTACCCACTAATTTATGGGATTGCTTCCATAGTCCAGAACCAGTTCAATTCATCTGACGTGACAATCGTCAATTAAATCCGGCCGTATACTCGATTTGTATTATCTCGCCAATAACTTTGGTTCATTAGTCCGTGACACAATCTCAGTTCGGACGGCATAATTAAACCGTGCCAAAAAAGTAATCTAATGCTCAAGTATGTGCTAACAAAAATCGCCGTTACGTGTGTATGTATATAATATTTATAAACAAAAAAACCTTTAACATTTCGCGTGCAAGTTCTTAAATTTGAATTTCTTATACCCATTTCATACAATTTTGATGGCCCATTTCATACAATTTTGATGGCCAAATTATCACATTTTAGCCGTATAGGTTTCTTTTTGTGAGTAATTACATGGTTTGCTGGCCATGAACTTTTTGACAAATAGCTAAGCAGCTATAATAAATTAAAATCGTTTTTAAAGTCATTTTTATAATGCATATGCCGTGAGCGGCTTGATTAAAGTGCCCAAATTTATTCCATATTTCCATATGCTTTGCACCACTGTGCAAAAGAAACCACTTAGTTTGTGTGATAAAAGCCGATGGTTATGCATTTCAAAAATTCAAGCCAATCAAATATTGGGCATATTTTAACGGATTGTACTGCTGCTGCTGCTCAGTTGTGCAGTTATATATCTCATATTTTTTTAAATAACTTTTATATAGTATATATATATTCGAGTGGTACGGAGAGTTTTTAATCTATTTATTTATATAACAATGAGTTAGACCTGAGTTTTTCAAGTTCCGGTAAGCTCTGAGAGAGCATCGCCTTGATTTCAATATCAAAAGCTTCTTTTCGCATTTGCCAAATGCTTTTTTGACAGTTCTAAATTAACTTTCGAGTCCGGCGGATCGCATCGCATTCGCTGCAGCTTCGATCGACGCAGATCAACGCCCGAAATCGAAACCGAGATCGTTTAACGCAAAAAAAAAAATATATTCAAATCAAGATTTAATATAGGGTACATGGAGCACTGGATATTAGCCACAATGAACACGCGTCATCAACACCTGTTTATTAAGGTTTGTGCGTCGTTCCCATTTAACGAATGTTGCCTCAACCTGTCAATCCCGCCCAGCCTCAACTGTTCCTGCTGCTGCTCGCCGTGCTCGTGCCAAAATGCGCCGCCCGCCCCGCCAGTCCACAGGCTGGTGTCCACACAATCTACTATCGCAATCAGCCGCCCGACGCGGACGGACATTACAACTTTGAGTTCCAGACCTCGAACGGGATCACCACCAAGGCGGCGGGCAACGAGTACGGCGCCGTCGGCGTGGTGCAGTACGTCTCCATGGAGGGAGTGCCGGTCACCTTCACATATGTGGCCGATGACAACGGCTACCAGCCGAGCGGAGATCATGCGCCGCGACACCTGAGCCGCCAGCTGGAGTACATACGCACGCATCCAACGGTGGACGAGCCGCAGTCAAGGCATTGGTAACTTCAAACGGGGTCCTACTGCCCATAAACATTGTATGTATATTTATATGTATATGTAGATAGATTGTCAATTAAACGACTGGCAATTGGGTGTCAGCATGTGAGATAAGAAGTGATTATATTATATTATATCGTTATGATATCAAATCAAATGCAAATCGAAATTTATGTTTATTGTTATTAAATGCAAATGCGCCTGGATTCAACATAAACAACAACAAAAGCTGTCTGGCCTAAAACGTCTATACCAACAACAAAATGAAGGCCAGAATCGAACTTCAACTGAGCCTCGACTATCCCACTTGGAATTTGAGATTTGAAATCTTTTATGACTCAATTGTCCATTATCACAAACCAATTAAACTAGTCGGGTATGCTCGACTTTGAGTTACCCTACTCAAATACCCTACAACAATTTGATTGCGCATTATATTAAATATGCATTTGGGAAAAATTTTTGATTACTTCAATGATGTTTTGTTTTTAGCACCTCGCATCGCTGAGATCGACGTACTCAAACATAACGGTTCTGCATGTTAAGTAAGTATTCCAGATAATATGAATTTTAAACGGTGGGCGTCATTTTCATGCATAATGCATAATGCTCTTGATACGTATTTATATATGAGAACAGGGTATAATAAAACCTGTCGTCAAGCAGCTGCAAACTGACAAATATTTACAACGTTCGCCAATTCACAAAAAAAAATAAATAAATAACTTATACAAACATGCGAATATTGTTCGCTTAGACTTAGTATAGAAAATGTTTTCTTTTTAACAAAATATTTATCAAAAATCTTTATTCAAAAATAAATTAAATGAATGAAAAAGACTGATAATCGCTATCATTTATCATTCATCTGTAAATGGGAATCATTTAAAATTTACATCTTCACTTTTTCCATCGTTCGTCAAAAATGGCAATCGGCAACCTTGTGTTTAGTTTAGAACGACTTTCGATTTAAAAAATGAATATTTTGATGGCACTCATTTGCATTGTGACCGCACATAATTGAGGCCGTTGCATAATATTGACCGACTCTTGGAGTTGGGATTATGTAATCAAATAGTCATCAGTTGTAGCTTTTAATGTCACCGGCCAACAACAAGCTTAATCCCACTTAGCTGCGTCCTTGGTTTAAGTTAAGTTAGTTAACGTGGTCCAAATAGAGATTCCCTACGCACAGTGGACAGCTGCAGTTACCAAAGTTAATGGTAGATACAAATATTTACGCCCACATTAACTAGCGAGAATTAAGTGCATTAATTTGAAAATTTATCAAAAATATATGAATTATTCATACGGCTACTTGTTTTATCGGACAGCGTGCAATAATTGAGCTGAAGCTGCCAAAATACAAAATTATACCACAAATTATTTGCTGATAAGGTAACAGAGTTTAACGCAAAATGTATACTTCTAAGCCAATACGGTTGCAGCCATAAAAGTAATTAATTTCTTAGCAGCTTTTGCTTTGAATACCCGAACAAACACTGATTAATTACTCAGATTTGGCAATTAAAATAATGTTAGTTAAATAAAATTCGACTAAAAGCAATAAAGCAAAACAAACTGCCCAAGAACTATTTATAAACAAAGGAAAATTGAGTGAATATGGATATATAGTACATATATAATACATTTTTTGCCTGGACTTTAGTTACATATATAACTGCTGCTATATCTCACCCAAGTTTTATGAACTCTGAATCGAGTTTAATGCACGTTACAGCCACGAGTGTTTGTTTGAATTGTTTACAAACTAAGATTTCATTAAATGTATCTACACATATATTTGTATATATCTTGTTGTTGCTGATGTCTTATCTACATCTACATGCAAATTAAATTCCAAACACTTTGCTAAATGCAAAAATATAAAACAAGATTTAAGTTTTTTTGTTTTCGTTTTTCACACAATCGCATATCTTTACATTTACCATACATTATAATTCAAATCAAATGTGTGTGTGTGTGTGTGTGTGTGTAGGGTTGTGTGAATGTGTGTAGCACAGCTTAACCAATCATTATCTTTCTATAAGCTAAGCTTGGCTCTAGCTTAGATAAAGGACTGGATTTGCATTATGGCATCTGCTGTTGGGGGGAAGCTATTACAATTTATAATTTGTGTTTGTCGATTTTATTTAGTGTTTTGTTTTATTTTATAATAATTCAAGCATCTGTTGTAATCATCTAGAAACTGATTTTTCTCTTTTTTTTACATTTTATATAGTTAATTCTTTTGTTGTCGCCTATGCTAAAAACTAAGCCTAACACGTTTTTCCAAGTCCAGCAATGAACACACTGCCAGAAACAATTGCGCATTCAGATGCCTGGCCAAAATTGGATCTTTGGCAGCCAGCAATTGTCAATTGGTTCGATCTCGATTACCAAGTTTGTTGTTGTTGTTATCAACTGGAGTGTTAATACATAAGCTAAGTGTATAAATGTGTGTGTGTTTATGTAAAATGCGGGTGTGCTTGTGTATGTGTGTGTGTGTGTGTGTGTATTTTTGATGTTACGTCGAGAGTTTGCCAGAGTTTGCCTTGGTCTGCATATCTGTTAAAACCTTAAAGGAAACTCGAGTTAATCAACGGTTTTCGGTTGAATTTCAGGCCAGACTCACCAGTTCTCGTCGTATGTCAGAATTGTGTAGTGTTCTCGGCCCCCTCCCTAGAGCCAATCCTAGTCAGTTTTCGTCTCTGCGAATTCCTCGAGCGCAAAGAAGCCCGCCGTGCCGCCAGTGCTACTGCTGGCCGTGCTGGTGGTCACCGCAGCAGCGGCTGTGGTGACTGTGACGGCTTCACTGGTTTGCGCTTGCTCGGCGGCCTCCTCCTGGGCGGCCGCTGCCGCTGCCTCCTTCTCTTCGGCGCCGGCCTGGGCCGCCTCCAGTACCTGCTGCTGCACCTGGACAATGGGCTGGCCATCTTCGGTGTAGGAGACGGAGACGGGTATGTGTGTGCCATCCTCGCTAATGACATGCGGCCCCTCCTCACCATCCTGGCCCTGCTGTATTATGATTTGTCCCTCGGAGTTGAGCAGCGAGGCATCGATCAGCTGCTGCTCATTGTTGTCGCCATGGACGAGCACCATCTGGCCACTGCCATCGGTCATCATTTGGAGCGTCTCGCCCTCGAGTCCCTCGCCCGACTGCAGCACACCGACGCTCTGCAGCAGCTGCTGTATTTGCTCCGGATCCTGGACTATTATCTGGTTGCCATCGGCATCGGTCAGTATATGGTTGTCCAGCTGCAGCAGGTGCCCGTTCTCGTTGACGATGAACTTGATTTGACCGCCATCGACCTGAGCCTGCATGGCCTCGTCCAGTTCCATGGCTTCGCCGCCAGCTGCTTCGGCAGCTTCGCCTTCTGCTGTGGCAGCTGCCTCGGCCTCGGCCGCTTCATTGGCTGCAGCCTCCGATTCAGCCGCCTGCTCAGCTGAGGGCGTATCTGCGGCTTCACGTTTCTCAGCCTCGCCCTCCGGATCGGCTGCTTCTTCGGCAGCCTCCTTGGCCTTCTCCTTGGTCGCCGCCTGGTCTGACTTGGCGCCAGCTTTCTCGCCGGCCTTGCTGCTGGCTGCATTGCCGTCTGTTGTGTCCGCTGCGTTGGCTGCGGCTGCCTCATTGTCGTCGTCCAGACTGGGCATGGAGACGGGCGCGGTGCCCGACTTGCTGCTGGCTTCGGTTGTCTTGTCATTGCTGCTCTGCGATTGCGACTCCTCCTCTTCGGCCTGGTCCAGCACCGGCATGTCAATGCTGACCGAGACGGGCGCCTGCGAATTGGGCGAGTTCTTCTCGACCTGCTCGCCAGTGGCATCCACCTGTGGTATGGTTATGTTGAATGTTATGCCACCGCTGCCCTCCTGCGAGGTGATGACCATCTCATTCTTGCCGCTCTTCTCGGTGTCGTTCTTCTCCGAGTGCAGCTTCTCGAACAGACTCTCAATGTCCGCCTCGGCGCTCTGCTCGCTGCTCTCCTCCTTGGCGCTGGCGCTCGACTCGCTCGGCTCGTCGCTGAGCAGCGCCGTGGCCGCGGAGTTGAGGGCTGTGGTGCCACCGCCGCCGCCAGCGGCTGCGCTCTTCTTGTCGCGCCTGTGCGTCTCCATGTGGTGATTGTAGTACGTCTCCTGGATGAATGTCAGCGAGCAGATGCTGCACGAGAAGAAGCGTATGTTGTTCTCCGCCTCGGCTGCGGTGGCCACAACCGTGCCCCCGGCCTGGGCCGGCACGCTGTCGCTGAGCGCCTCGTCGATGGTCTCCTGGAGCAGCTTCTGTGTGTTCAAGTTCTGGCCACCGCCGGCGGCTGACAGCTTCTCGGCCTGATGCAGCTCGGCGTGCTTGACGAGCAGCTCGCGCTTGGGGAAACTCATGGCGCACTGGCCGCACTTGAAGTAGTTCGTCTGGTGCTGCTTGGCGTGCACGGTGGCCGCCTCGCGGGTCTCAAAGCGCTGCGAGCAGAGCCGGCACTTGAACGGCTTCGGCTTGCTGACATGCTTGCGCATGTGCTCATCGAAGACGCCCTTGTCGGTCGACTTGAACTGACAGTGGTTGCATGTGTACAGAGACTCGGAGACACCAGCGGCAGCAGCGGCGGCAGCGGCAGCAGCAGCCGCTGTGACCGGCGCAGCGGCAGCGGGTATTGTTGTGGTGCTGGTGACCAGCACGTTTGTCGCGTGATTCGTTTCCATGTGCTTGCGCAGGCTGGCCTCGTTCACGAAATTGATGTGGCACATGGCGCAGGTGTTGTCCATCGCGGTGTTGTGATCCCGCACCATGTGCTGTTTCATGGCGCCAAAGTGGGGGAAGATCTTGCGGCAGGTCTTGCACTGGAACGTCTGCTGCTTGCAGGTCTCGTAGTGCGTGTTAAAAAGACGCATGTCCGAGGTCTTGTAATCGCACGAGGTGCACTTGTAAATCTTGGTCGCCTTGCGCTGAACCTGCGTCTGTGTGCCCGCTACGACGCCGCCCTGTGGCGTCGCCAGCTTTAGCTGCTGCGAGGCTGCCGAGGAAATGTTTTGCATTATTATTTATATATCTGGCAAACATGTATCGTTACCCACCTGGCGTTGACTGCTGCACCAGCTTGCGTGTGCGTAGCACATCCCCGGTCGCGCCCGCGCCGCTGCCCTCATCCAACGAACGATTACCCGCGCCGCTGCTCAGCTTCTGCATCTTGAGCGGCGGACTGGCTGCGTCCGAGTTGCTGCCGCCGCTGTCCTCATTGATGCCGTACTTCTTATTCAGCAAGTTCAGCAAGTTGGACTTGACGCGCTCCACGTCGTTCTCCAGGCGGTCGTAGTAGTTGACCAGGTTGGTGCAGCGCGAGCACACGAAATCCTCGTTGCACACAATCACCAAGAAGCCCTCGCCCACCAGTTGGGCCAGCTTGTTCGGGAACTTGGTGGACGTGTGCGATGTGCACATTTCCGTCAGCGAGGTCTGCGTCTGGTTGGAGAGCAGCGCCTCATCGCAGATGTAACACCGCAGGGCCGCCATCGAGTCCATGATATTTTGCTGCTGTTGCTGCTGCTGCGACGCGGCGCTCGCGTTTGAGCCCCCGCCTCCAGGTGTCGCCAGGCGCGTTGTTTTCAATATGCGCGGCTGGCCGGGACCGGTGACGGTGACAGCGCCGCTGCTGAGCAAATTATTGAATTTGCGGTAGGTGGCCGGGTTTAGTTGATTGTTCATGATAGTGTGCGCAATGTGCGAGTGTGTGTTGGTGTGCGTTGCAGATCGCGCTAGCTGTTATTCTAGTATATGTTCTGTTTTTTTTTACTGAGTTTATTTTAAAAATACACTTGCTTTTGCCACCACATCTAATAATTAGCGAATTAAAACTGAAGTAAACTGCAATTGTTGGTTTGTTGTTTTTTTCTTTTGCAGATACTCGGCAACCAACAACAATTTGTTCGAGTTTAATTCACGTTTGTATGCCGCGGCGTCACTTCGACTGTACTAAAGTCTATTGAGAGTGCTGTATTATTTAGGGTTAAATGCTTGTGAGCTGCAGCGTGCAATATAGTTGTCTCGCTTTAGCGCACGCATGCAAGCTGATGTTTGTTTATGCGATAGTCAGCTATCTCTGTTACCCGATGCGGAAATGGCGGCCGTTGCAGTATGCATGCACGTTCAGACAGTTACGTCAAGCAACTGCTCAGATTGCACTTTATATCACACACATGTTTGACACGTGTTCACAAGTTTTAGAAACGTATAATGCATTTACGATTTTTTGGAAATAATTAATGAACAATTTAATTTCAACTTTTATTCACAAACACTGACGTGTACAATATTTGTACAATTTTGCGTGACGCGTCGCTTTTGTTGTACAGCCTGTCGTTTAAACAGTTGCTCAATTTAGTACATCCAGCTGCCACTAGGTGTCGCTATAAGCGCGCTGTTCAAATTGAAATACGTTTGTTCATATTCAAAAATATAATTGTCATATATCCGATAAGAATTTATACGAGTCCCTAATATGACGATAAGATTCCTCAGCGATTTGTTGTCAGTTTTGCGTTCGCCTCGATTTTGCACGACCGACAAAAAAAAACGGCTTGTTGGGCTGAGGGGGCGGTCTGCCTGCAGCAGCGTTTGGCAATATTGAGGCTCGCTTATCAGCTACCTCGCCGATAATATAATAGTATTTACCAACGCAGGCTGATACATATTTGGTAACGGTGCTCACGGCCAAAAAGACATATTTTTCAGTTGGCAAACGATACGAAAAGCGAACGCATTGATAGCGTAAAGTCGAAAAAAGATCCCTTTATATATATGTACATATATAAAATAAAAGTGTGGCTAGTTACTTTTTTGGCCACCTCTTGAAGTTGTAGTTGCTTCCGTTAATATTGGTTTTTGTTTGTTATTGCATTGGGTAGTATTCAAAGTGGGCCATTATCGCTCGGTTATCGAAAAATTAACTTGTTACAAAAGCGACCAGAAAATACTACAAAAAACAAAAAAAAAACAAAAAAAAAAAAAACAGGCAAAAAACAATTGCTAAATTAATTGGCGCATGTTTTACGGCGCAACGATTCTCATTCGCCGTGTCCGGTTCGATTAGTTGTTGAATACACGTCGCGTACTCAATACATACCTGCCGCCCACTCGACGGGGGCGTGGTGTGAGAACTTTCGGACCCAGAGCAGATCGCAACAAGATATTGGCCAAAATGTACGGACATTCAGCGCCGCGCATCAAAAACTTCGACACCCTGAAAACATGGGCGGACTGGGCCGGTGGACTTGGCTTGGTGAGTAATGAGGCCTAAATAACTTTCCCAAACTGGAGCTGATATCTGTGCTGAAGTTGGAGTTGGAACCCGGTCGACCCCATTACCTCAATTGATAAGAACGCGTCTGTTGGCCATCTGCTGTTTTCAGTAACAGATACAGATACAGATGAATTTGGGCCAGTTTTGTGCAAATTTATATAAGAGGCATATACATATATTTCGACTAGAACATTTTATTTTTATTGAAATTAAGAAGCTATCAGCAGGAAGCACTCACACACACATTATCCCATAAATCAGCTGAGTTTAATCAATCACAGTCGTTATCTGAAAACGTCCCCAAAATGAATTGAGTCACCTTTCAAACTAAACTTTCAGCCCGGCAAGAGACAATAGCAGATATAATAGAACTGCCCCATTGATGTGCTTCAGCTCTGATTACCCACTGATTACCCTTTTGTTGACTTGTTGCAGGTACAATCTGTCATCTGGATAGGTCTGACGATAACGGCAATTATCGCTTACACTTGTAATATCTACATAACCAACGACATGACTTATGGCACCTTTGTGAAGACCATCTTCTTCGATGTCTACTTCCACGGCAACTGCAAGATGGCCCCCCAAGATTATCAGAACTACAACTCGACCATATTGCGCCAGGTGCAGACCGTCTTCGATCCCACACAGCTCCTGGTTTGGGATTGCGTTTATCTGGGCGTCTCGGTTTGCTGGTTCTTTGCTTCCATTGGGCTATTGGCTGGTAAGTAAACACAATCCAAAGTCTTCCAGAATAACCTGATAAATGGTTACAATTTTGTTAAAAAAGGAAATAATATTTATTTAACTTTAAAAAAATTCTTGAGCTTTGAACTTTTTATTTCAAACTAAAAATACTTTAATATTACCATTTTTTTTAAGGATTTAAGTCACGTACTTAAAATATTCTTTTTAAAACTAGTCTATTTTTAAAGATTTTTTATTTTATTTGATTAATAAGTCATTATGAATATACAATACGAAAACTGTTTTATCTTTATCTACCTTAAGCATTTCAATAGCGTTTTTATTAACAAGCAGCTAAAGATAAACTCAAAATAGCGCTTATTTAAAAGCTATAAAAGAACTACAAGAATTAAGGGTATAAAAAATAACTGCGTGTCAAATAAAAATATTGAACAAGGGTAAATGATATATTTGTTTGAATTTATGGTATGTTGTATAATAAATACGTAGGTTTCCCCCACACTCATTAGCTTTAAGTACTCCTGGCCGTGCTACTCAGCGTCGAGCACCTTCAATCATGCATCAGTGATTAGTGCATTAATGCCCGTGTCAACTTGATCGATGTGGCCATATGACTTGACTTGGCTTGACTTGACCGTATCTCTGACTTGTGTACTTTTTGTTTGTTTTTGGGCAGGCGTGCGCAAGGATAATGTGAAGAAAACTCTGGCCGTCATCTACACTTGGGCATTCTTTGTGGGCGCCATCTGTGCCATGGACTTGGCATCGGGCGTCATCTTCGGCGTGGACTACGGCCGCTTCCATTCCAAGGCTTCGGAGTACAATGCGAACAGCATCAATATCGGCTACGTGGATCCGAATGCAGCGCAGCTCATCGCTGGCGAGGTGGCTGCCATCGCAATGATGATCATATCCTTCAAGGGATTCGTTATGTGGTTCATAAACCTGAAACTGCTGATCTTGCTGCTCGTGCTGGCGGTGCAAATCGCCAAAGATAAGGATAGTTCGGTGAGTAAACGGTGACATCACCTGCCATTGTCTCATGTAATTGCCAGCGGATACTATAAATTTCTGTCAAGCACGAGCTCGTAAGCTCCCCGCCCCCGGACAAAGATCAATGAGCTGGTTTCCAAAAATATGTAGACAAGCAGCCAAATCTCGTGTGTAATTAAATTGCCGCCAAGTCGACGGCTGCGATGACTCCGACTACGACATGTCTAAAGTTAGCGCTGTGTACATATGTACCGACTACGGAATACCAAGTGCGGAGTACCAAATACGGCGTACTGATAAGCCGCAAGCGTCCAGCAGTCGATAAATTGGCTTACTGATAGGCTGATAACTGATTGGAATTTGCTTTTGCTGGTGTCGCTTAAATTTTATGCAAAAAACTATGAACAACTGGCAGCATACCCTGTAATAAATTGATTTGTTTTCTTTTGCTTGCAGGATACGCTGTTCATGCCACGTAAGAACTCCAATGAAATTCTGTCCACCCGGCCGCCCATTCGCGCCTACGAAGAAGTGAAGTAAGCACAATTTATGAACTTAAATAAACTATTTAAATTAACTAAACTAACTATTGATTACAGAGATGTGCAGGCGTATAACAATGATGCCTACATGCCGGACACCCGCTCCACTGCGGAAACCATTGAGGTCAACGAGGAGGCCATTGTGCGAGCTGCGCACATGTCGCGAGATGCGACTCTTATGGATCGCCGTTTCCGCAGCATCGACGCATTCCAGCAGTATCCGGCGCCCAATCAGCTCAATCGGCCCGTGCGTCAGTCGTCGCAGGGACCTGTGCAGGAGACCGTTGTGGTGGCCACGGCGGGCTTCCCAATGCCCGACTACTCACCACAGCCCAGTCCCAATCCCAATGGTATTCTGCGTCATCATCAATACTGAATCGATGAGGGCGCCAACGCATTCTTTCATAATATTCCATATAATTCTCAAATAATACCGCCCCAGTAAAGCCAACAAACAAGTAAAGCAGCTAACATTAAGTTTACAATTTTGTCGCCAATTGTTGTTTTTATCAGTGTGTGTCTTATGCGTATTATTTATATTTAATTACGACACATGTATTTACTACCTGCGATTGCAACGATGAATAAAAAATACATACATATTTATACATAGTTGCACAGACAGTATAATTAAATGTGTTTGTTTTTCTATTCGTTCGCTGATAAGATGGCGGCGAACTTATACTCACATTTGCTGTTGCTTGATTCATGCCCCCAGCAACGAATGTTGACATTATGAAATGTGCGACGTCATTTGCAAGTGATAATTGCCTTGCTCTAAATAATCTCCTTAACATTTATATTTAAATTTGGCGGCAATTATAAAATGTTATCGATAACTACAGCAGAGCTGCAAACACAGAAAAAATACGAAATATACCATTTTATTGGGCATTTTGCGTTTACAATGCTCAATTAGGCGCTTACGTTGCGCACTTTGAGCATATGCAACGAACGTAGGTCAACGAAAAGTTCACAAAAATATTCATAATATTGATAAGCCGGTCGTATTTTACGACAGATTTTCGACTTTGGGCAGAATTGTCTGACGTAAAACGTAGTACACTGTCCGGATAGTGCTCATTTCATTTTGAGACGTGCTACGAAGCATATCACGCCGGTGAAATTCATCGAACCCGGAAAATACTCAGAGAAAAAGAATTTGCAACGGAAAAATGGTTTTCATAACAAAATTCGCTCGTGTGGGTTTCCAGGCCGCACGCCAGCTGCGTTCCATGCCCATTGCAGCCTCACAGATGCGCGGCTTCCACGTGAGCTGCATGCTCGATAAAGGTAAAGCAATTTATGCAATCGAATTGAACAGGAACAGTTGCAGAGCAACTGGAGCTGTGCCGCTAAAACTGCAACAGGTATTAACCTTTCCCGGATCTTGTAGAGCGACGCTTTACGGACAAACACGAGTGGGTCGAGCTGGTGGACGCCAACAAGGCCATTGTAGGCATCTCTAGCTATGCACAGGAAGCACTCGGAGACGTCGTGTTCGCCCAACTGCCCGAGGTGGGCACCGACCTAAAGCAGGATGACGAGTGTGGCGCTCTGGAGAGCGTAAAGGCGGCCAGCGAGGTCTACTCGCCAGTTAGCGGCAAGGTGACGGAAAAGAACGATCTGGTGGAGGATACGCCGGCACTGGTCAACAGTAGCTGCTACGAAAAGGGTGAGAATACTCTGAAAATGAAAACGTTCATTGATTCTCACTAAAGAACACACTTTTTTACCCCATGCTTAGGCTGGCTGTTCAAGGTTGATCTTAGCAATCCAGACGAGTTTCAGAAACTCATGACCGAGGAGCAGTACAAGTCGTTCCTTAGCAACGCCAGTCACTAGCCAGTTATGAAAGTTGGCTGCTAACAAACACACGCCCGAAACTCATCCGCCTCATCCACTCCATTCACTATACACAATATCCACGTTGTTGTTGCATTTGGATTTCGTTAAGTTTTAAGAATAAACTGAAAAGCCAAAAATTACACTCAAAACAATCGCAATTGCTGCTGCGATTGACCCTCAGGTACCACTGTCGCTGCTCCCCCACGAAATTGACTGATAAGCGCCGTCTGCCGAAGAGCGCGCGCTCAGCGCAGAACATTATTCAAGATTGTGAGTGCAGAGCGCCCTTATCAAACCACTCAAAAGTCACTCAATGTTAGATCAGCGGTAGGCAGCGGAAATATACGTTGAGCTCGAGATGTTACAAAATCTGTTGCCGAGGCTGTGATTATCACCTGATTGCGTGCACTTGCCTAGGGAAAGACACTGGACACACGCCCTTAAGACTCAACTGATAGTGATAACGAAGATTTGATGGGCAAGCGAAACGTCTGCCAGTGTCAGCCCACGGATGCTGATAAGCGCACACATTTTGAACTTGACGGCGTGAGAGGAGAAGCGTTCTCGTGTGCGCGCACTAAGAAAAGCTCTGTCTGAAAGCTCTCGGCATGCCAAAAAGTTTGACATCGCAAGAGCGCTGCGCTCAGTGCTGAAATTGAACTCGAATCGTGCGGTAAAAGAACTCGTGCGCTGCGCGACGTAGAATAACCCAATACGAACACAAACACACACGCATACAAACACGAGACCCAAACAAACGGACGGAAAACACACGGGCACATTGAAATTTCGATGAGCAAAGGATAGTTGTCAGAAATTCGCACAGCCAAGTGAACAAAACACAACAAGAAGTAATAATAAAAAGTAACCACAGATAATAGTCACACGCAAAATGCCAACGGAAAAATCAATATTCAATCCGAATCCGGCAATTAGCCGCAATGCCTACATATCCAGTTTCGATGAGTACAAGAAATTCTATCAGGAGTCCTTGGAAAATCCAGCCGAGTTCTGGTCGCGCGTTGCTAAACAATTTCATTGGGAAACGCCAGCGGATCCCTCCAGGTTTATGCAGTACAATTTCAACATCTCCAAAGGACCCATCTCGATCAAGTGGATGGAAGGCGCCTCGACCAACATCTGCTACAACCTCCTTGATCGGAATGTGCGCAACGGCTTGGGCGATCAAATAGCGTACTTCTGGTAAGTGGAATCCCCGTTCGCATGAAACCAAAAGTAACGCTTCCCTCTCCACAAACACGTTCAAAGGATAGTAATGTATTGATTTTTTTACTGTTACGAAACGCAGTCGTGACGTCGTCCGGTGCTAACCCCTACCTACCCTTGGGCAGGGTACAGTGCGCAGGCACACGAACGAACAGAACAGATGTTTCGCAGTTGGGCTGTGCTTCGGCTAGTGCCGTTACTTGAGTCTCTCTCTCACTCAAGGGCAGAGAGCTTCTAAAGCTAGGAGCTTAAGCATGAACTGACAGCCGACTGTTAATTTATTAGCTTAGGCAGTTTTGCAGTCAGGTATCAGAGCCACTTTGACTAGGTCAATGCCAGGGCCCTGACCAGGCACAAATTTTTTAAAAAAGAGTAAAAAAAGCTGTGGTCAAGTGTAACTGTCAGCCCAATACACGTTCACAGTGTAATAACAATTATCCTTTACCTATCATTATATGTACTTGTAAACAATAATTTCAAAAAAATATAAATTTAAAAAAATAATAAAAATTTACGTCTAGGCGGTCTCGAACCCAAGACCTCTCAGTGCGACCAATTGATTAGCTTAAGTTTTCCGAAACTAAAAATTTTACGCTTACATTGTTGTTGATCTAAGGCGGGTTTAGGTAGATTTTTGCTATTTGCCACACCTCTAGAGGGCAATGTCGATAAATCAAAACACTTAAAGTGACGCGCGTAAACACGAGTATATATTCCATACGGACAGACGGACGCACATTGCACATTTGCACATTATACTATTTTCACTCAGTGTATGAGTATAACAATTCTATATACACATTCAAATGTACTCTAAGAATTCTTCAAGTAAACACTCTGTACAGCTTTTCTATTTGTAGTACCCTTGTAATTCTATAATTTGATTTATAAACGTTAAATAAACTGCCTCGCCTATTAGCAAATATTCAGTGGCTTGAGCGCTTTGAATTTATGACAAAACTTTCCCAGGCTATTTTTTGACGCTTACAAAATGATAATGTTACAATCTGACTTAAATATTGTTGTGCTTATCAAGGTATAATTAATCAGGTGCTACGTATGAGGCCAATTCATTCGAGTGCTCTTCAGAACGCCCTTAGATTGCTGCTAAATGCGTCTTAAAGTTGTTTTATAGTTGTTTTACTATTTGTTTGTTATTGTGGAAGATTTTTCTGCTTCTTGCAGGTTATCGGGCATCGAGTTCAAATCATTCCGTCAGACAAAAAAAATCTTTTTTTTTTTCTAATCAGTGGGGTTATCGCCGCAGTTCGACTGGAGACGCGTGCGAAAAGTAATGCAAATGGGGGAAACAGAATTGAAATTCAAATTTAAATAGAATATTAAGTCAGGTATACGAAAGGCAATCGCAAGGTCAAACTGTTGTCTGCGGCTTAGGCCAACTCCGAATCGTACCAAAAACAGAAAAAAAAATATTTAACTCAAATCCCAGCACACAGTTTGTCCATCAGTTAGATAAGATAAAGCGCGTAGAGCCTAGCAATTTGGACGTAATCGGTAACAATTAACACACAGTTCGCTGCGAAAGAGAGAAAGACAACAAACAATAAAGCTAACCAAAGCAAAGTTAAAATCTCTTTCTTAACTTTTACTGGACTATAAAACCCCCAATGTTTTTTTTTTTTTTTTAAATATACACACCTGCCTTTAAATACATATACACATCGCTTAAAATAGCGATTATATAAGCGGCCGACTTACACAAATCGCTCGAATCGTTTATTCAAATTGATTTCGCTGTGACGGCGCTTCGAACGCAACAAATATAATGAAATATTTCGCGCCTTAATGTGTGTCAGTGCGTCTGGCAATGGCAAAATGTGACCACAAAGTGTGCTGCCGAAGAATGCCAGTGTCAAATGTTAAGCAGTTGCGCTTGAGACAAATTCGCCGCGAGCGCAGCTTCCGCTCTGCATGCCAAAGCACTGTACTTACAGTTTGGATTGCACTGCGCTGCGTGCAAAAATCACGCGATCATATCGTCCGATTGCTCACAACCAATTAGAAAGAGAGAATTCATACGCATTCACACACACGCTAAGGCGGCTAACATGCTTGTGTGTAGTATTGTAGTTGTAGGTGTGTGCGTGTGTGCAAAAGAAACGAAATCAATGTTGACGCTGGTACACCTGAAGTTCTAGCGAAAGCCCAACAAGAACAATAATCCTCATGTTTGTTTTTCATATTGTCCAATTTTTTGTTTGGCACTTACTTTCCTACCGACTTGCCCTTATTAGAAATACTGTACATCTGTGCGTATCAATCCACTCTTGCCCCGCACTCGTCTCATTATATATATTTAAATGCTAATATTGGAAATCGAAAGATTCGCTTGAATTATGCATAAATTAGCGTCTTCGACTTTGTCTATTCAACAAGTGAGAACGATGCAGTCGGGTGTAACCGGCAGCGTAATACTTGTTCGCAATATGATAACAAATAAAGTATGTACATTATGTAAAGTATGTTATGCAACATAATAAAAAATCATAAAAAATGTGCCTCTGAGTGGTCTCGAACCTAGTCTTTTCTAGTGTTACAAAATTCAAGTTAATTTTTTAGACAAGAATTATCTGTTTGCACAAGTTGAGTGTATCTATCTCCATAAATGAGGGAAATATAAGGATATTTGAGGTTGGCCACGACTCGACTTTATTTGACGCGGATATACATACATACCAACAAACAACGTACAAACCTAATATACTATTTTCATTTTGTGAATGGGTATAAATATCATACGATGTTGCTCTCAAACTGTAGGACCAGGCCCAGACATAACGACGCTTTTGAAAAGCTTAAGCCAAAGCAAGCACCAGGTTTGAGTTCTTCACGCAATCAACTTATGACGAACAACAAATGGAAACATTCGATGCGATTTGTTTTTATTGTTTTTGGTGTTTTACTATTTTTTTTTCTTTTTGGGCTTTCAGACACGCGAATTAACAGCTGCTTGTTTGAGATAATAACGAGCATTGTTCTTGTTGTTTTGGCTTGTTGCTGGTTGCCGTTAGCCGGCTGTCTGTCTCACATGAGTTCGGAGTTCTCTGTACATTCGAATTTTTAATAACACGCCTTGAATATTAGTTGAATTTGTGATATTTTTGATTTCTGATAAGCGCCACACACGAGCCACGCGTCTGTCTGCTGCCGGCGGACCGAACAGCGGTCAAGATCATGAGGTGCTATATTATTTGTTTTTTATTTGGTTTCTAGGGGCAGCATGGAAATTTTCATGTCTAGCGTCTATGGCAAATTGATTAGCCAAAGATTGTCGCGCGACAAGCGCCTCAAGTACTTGTTATACGGAAACAAAAGTACTTTTAACATTGCGGGAAAAGTCGCGCCATCAGCCAACCGGCTGAAGCTTCGTAATTAGTCACTTGCCGCGAATGCTCACAACAGTTTATCGAGCATAGTGATTGCGATCAGTACTTCTAAAACTGTACAGAAAAACATACCGCAAGAGCGAATAGCATGAAAGAGAGCAAGCGTACTATGCTTGGCCTTGAGTTGAGCGCAGGGCCGCCTTACAGTGCTGTAAGTTTTAACAGCCTCTGTTATCATAGACATAATGTTGTCGATTGCCGCTTAACGAAATTTATCAAACATTTTTGTTGTTGCACATATTTTTAACATCTTACTAATTAAATACAATTTCATGTGAGCTCGAACTTATTTCATTTTGAAAATAACACAACAACAAGCGGCTATCGCACTATATGGGATATATACATACATATATAGGCCGACTCATCCACACATAACCCAAAGTGTACTTCGCACCCACATTTTTTTTTTGGTGACAACGTTGCCAAAAAATAGCTTTGAATACGTCATGTTTGCGATCTGGTTTGTATGCTTCCTGATCTTTCTGTTTATTAGGGGCAGAGACTTAACTTATCGCCTCATATGACAAAGCCCACTGAGTAGATCCCAATTTACCATTTAGTCAATGATTTAACGTTATTGCCTTTGACTCATTTCAAATAGTTTTTTGATTTTTATATTATACGACAAACCAAGACCTCTAACTGGCTTTCTCTATTGTGATTGTCCTTGAGCAAGTTCACAATATCCGTTTCGTGTACCGCACATGACCGTATTCTGATACGTCACGATTTTTATTCGTTTGTGTTGCGGTCGATTGTGCATTACATTAATGCTTGAATTTTATGCAATTTGAATTTGGCTGCAATTAATTCTAGCGAAGTAATTTAATGGAAACACAATGCGTTATAGAAGTATATGAACTGGCTATTCGTTAAAATGTTCATATAAACTGGTATTTTTTAAGGCGGGAATTCTTTTGTTGTGCAGCAGTTGTTCATTTGAGCAGAAGTTGTTTATTTGAACAGAAAGTGTTCTTTTGAAGTGCGGATAAATATCCGATAAGTGTTTTATTTTTAAACTAACTGCTTTGTGAATGTTAAAAAAAAACCAAAAAATTTATTTTTTGTTAAGATCGGCAATATTAAATCGATTATATAAATATAAATATGCATGCATATATAAAGATGTCTACAGACAATTCCTTTTGTTTTCAAATTCGCATACATTATGTACAATCTGGAGAATTTTCGTGAGGGTTTTCCTATATACATTTATGTATACTTTTACCGGCGACTGTAAATGATATATACATATTTATAGTACGGAGTATATCACGCTGTCAGTGCAACAGTTGACTTATGTAGCTATTGTCTCGGCTATTGGCTTTGGTTGCCAAGTTGAGAATGAAAGAGAAAGGCGCCACTTGACTAACAGTTGGGGGACACGGGTCCCACATAGCACCCACTGTCAGTTGGGGCATCAAATTAGCAAATTATGTGGCAAATTCAAATTGAGTTGCCGGTGACAATTAGGAAGCCTCAAATTGCAGTAAGTGATCCAATTGAGGCGGTGCGTGGGCGTCTCTCCAAGTGGCTAAGTGGCCCATTGAACACCAGGGAATTCTCTATATACATACTCGTCTCGTATTGGGCTCATTGCCAACGGATTAATAATGTGTTTCCGCATTGATTGCGCTAATTGCAGGGAGGGCAACCACCCCGATGATTATTCGCGAGGCCTCACCTACCGCAAGCTGCTGGAGGAGGTTTGCCGCTTCGCCAACGTGCTGAAGGATCACGGCGTGAGGAAGGGCGATCGCGTCTCGATCTACATGCCCATGATCCTGGAGCTGCCCATTGCCATGCTCGCCTGCGCCCGCATTGGCGCCGTGCACTCGATCGTCTTTGCTGGCTTCTCGCCCGATTCGCTGGCGGAGCGCATGTTCGACTGCAAGGCCAAGATGTTGATAACGGCCGATGGCGGCTGGCGTGGCGAGAAGCCGCTGTACCTGAAGGCCCTGTGCGACACGGCCCTGGAGAAGGTCGAGGAGATGGGCCACTCCGTGGAGAAGTGCATTGTGGTGTCACACCTGAAGCGCGTTACACCCTGCCAGGATAATCATGTGGAGCAGGACATACCGTGGACCGATGATCGCGACTACTGGTGGCACGAGGAGATGGAGGACAAGGAGCCGGCCTGCTACCCCGAATGGATGGACGCCGAGGATCCCTTGTTCATGCTCTACACGAGCGGCTCCACCGGCAAGCCCAAGGGCGTGCTCCACACCACGGCCGGTTACCTGCTCTATGCGGCCACCACATTCAAGATTGTGTTTGACTACAAGCCCGGTGACATCTACTGGTGCACTGCCGATGTGGGCTGGATCACTGGACACACCTATGTGGTCTACGGACCGCTGGCCAATGGCGCCACTTCGGTTATTGTAAGTCCATTAATCAAGAAACTGCTGGAACTGTCTTTCCTTATGTATATTTTGTGTTTCACTTTCAGTTCGAGGGCACTCCCTTCTTCCCCGGCAACGATCGCTACTGGAGCGTCATCGACAAGTATAAGGTCACCCAATTCTATACGGCGCCGACGGCTATTCGCGCACTGATGAAGTTTGGCGAGGGTCCGGTGGCTAAGCACAATCTCAGTGGTCTCAAGTAAGTCAAGCTTATCCAAATCCTAGCAACTATCGAGCTAATTTGTTGCAATTTCCTATTTGTAGGGTATTGGGCAGTGTTGGCGAGCCCATCAATCCCGAGGCCTGGCTCTGGTACTATAAAAACATTGGCAAGGAGCAGTGCTCCATTGTGGACACATTTTGGCAAACGGAAACTGGTGGTCATGTCATAACACCTTTACCCGGTGCCACGCCCATGAAGCCAGGCTCTGCTGTAAGACACTTGAAGCATTGCGACTAAATTCAATATTATAACTCTGTTTTTCAACTGCAGTCGTTCCCCTTCTTTGGCGTCAAGCCCTTGCTTATGGATGAGTGCGGCATTGAGATCAAGGGAGAGGGCGAGGGCTACTTGGTATTCTCGCAGCCCTGGCCGGGCATGATGCGGACGCTGTACAACAATCATGAGCGTTTTGAGGACACGTATTTCTCCAAGTTTCCCGGATTCTATTGCACTGGAGATGGTGAGATTACTTAGAAATACTTAAGAACTCCTTCTGATGCTTTTGAATGTTCACCTACAGGCGCCCGTCGCGATGCTGATGGCTATTTGTGGATCACTGGTCGCGTCGATGACATGTTGAACGTGTCGGGTCATCTCATGTCTACTGCCGAGGTGGAGTCTGTGCTAACGGAGCATCCACGTGTCGCAGAATCGGCGGTGGTGTCGCGTCCACATCCTGTCAAGGGCGAGTGCCTCTATTGCTTCATAACACCCAATGAGAATGAGGAATTCGACCAGAAACTGATTGGAGAGCTCAAGAAGATGGTGCGCGAAAGGATCGGACCCTTTGCCATGCCTGATGTTATACAAAATGCGCCCGGACTGCCCAAGACGCGCTCCGGCAAGATAATGCGTCGTGTGCTACGGAAGATTGCCTTGAACGATCGGAATGTGGGCGACACCTCCACACTGGCCGATGAGCAAATTGTGGAGCAGCTGTTCGCAAATCGTCCTGTTGAGGCCAAGTAGACAGTCGTAGTGCCCAGCTACTCTCCGGATTCGCTTCTAGCTTAATGAGTTATCCAGCTCCTTCTGCAACCCTCTACTTAGCCATAGTTATCTGCTGTCGCATTTAGACTGGCACGAAACCAGTTTATATCCACGTGTGCAACATACGTGTATCCTGTAAATCTCCACCCCTCTTTACATACATAAATCCCTATATTTAACGCTAACTGTTGGGCCCCCGATCCGGGCTTACAAATTCTACTTAGTTCTTAAGCTGT
This sequence comes from Drosophila micromelanica, assembly GCA_004143825.1. Classification (NCBI taxonomy): domain Eukaryota; kingdom Metazoa; phylum Arthropoda; class Insecta; order Diptera; family Drosophilidae; genus Drosophila; species Drosophila micromelanica. Next base: position 21,725 of record SCDY01001129.1, read on the forward strand.
GTGCGTAAGTAATGATTATGCACTTGACCACTTAAACTCCTGAAAATGCACTTGTTATTTTGATATATTGATGATTTGATATTTTCAATGTGTGAATTGGTTCTATATCGTAGCCATATGCGTCTTTATAATTGTAGTTGAATTGCTGAGCACGCACATTTTTCCAGTTCTTTTGTTTCTTCGTTGTAGTCTTAGCTTAAGTTCTTGCTAAATTCGTTGTGATACAAATTTAATTATATATTGATTATGTATGTATTTTTAGTAGAATTGCTATATAAAACAAAATATATACACGATTTCAGTAAAACCCATCAAACTACACTCAACAACACAATTTTGATTTTCACTTAGTGTCATCTTTTGTAGTGCGATTCGACATATATATATATATATATATATATATATATATATATATATATATATTTTTTTTAATTTGTTGTGCTTTCCTAGTCATCTACAGCAACAGCCTAACTAAGGAACATGTAAGTCCGGACTATAGAATATTTATATACACAGAGATATTTGAAAACTGTTTGTGGTTTCGGAATGGAAATAGACGTTCAGAACGTTTGTTATTAGTTTAAGATTGAGACTATACATATCAATGTTGCATAAACCTTATTAACATTCCTATATATAAATATTTAATCAGCTATATATATTTGCTGAGAGTTACACACTATATACATACATATCCGTATATGCTATATGGTCAAAAGACTTCCTGCAACGAGAACATATCATTGAAGTTACTGCTGCAAAACTCAAAGTATACATATCATTATTATTGTTGTTATTGTTAGTTGTCAATGTTGGTAAGAGAACTTAAGATATTTGAACGGAACGGAACGTAGTGCTTCTTTATCTTGATGCTGGGGTCGCGAGTCTGATTGTAAAAAGTTGGGGTTAGTTTTAGAGGGGCGCAGCTAAGATATTGCCTAAATTTATTTAGCCTGATATATATACATGTAAATTTCACAGGATATATATACACACATATATATATTATATATATTTATCAAATCATATATGTGTACAATAAAGTTTATTGTTTCAATGTGTTTTAATCTTAAATATACGAAATTAGACATTGGTTAAATGCGGAGCTCTTTCTGAGAGAGAAACTTGACATTAACACTTTTTGATTTATACTTCTTAATAGATTTAAAATTCTTCTTAATCGATAATAATATATTTTTAAATGTGAAAATTAGCTATTTCTATCAGATGATTGTCAAAATGCAAACTCCGCCAAACTTTTATCGGTTATTTAGCAGACAGCTTTCAAAGATTGACCGCGATGAGGTTTGCCAGCTTATATCGCAGCTGATGCAAAAGGGCAGAGAGGTAGACTTTTTGAGAGTACAACATATACATATATATAGAATAGTTTGCCCTAAGTAGATGATAATGAAGGCCCTGCAGCAAAAGCCCGAGTACACAACAAAATCCCACTTACGTGATGTTGTGACCAAGACGGACGGGGATGTGGAGCGCATGCTCGTCGCCGGCATAAAGGACAAATTTCCAGATCACAAGTTTATCGCCGAGGAAGGCACAACGGGCACTGCCAAGATCCCGGTCATAAGCGATGCACCCACCTGGATCATTGATCCGATCGATGGCACAATGAATTTTGTGCATGGCTTTCCGCACTTCTGCATCTCGATAGCCCTGTACGTGGAGCAGAGGGCCGAGTTCGCTTGGATTGACAATCCATTGCTGAGGCATTCGTATGTCGCACAACGCGGCAGGGGAGCTTACTTCAATGGGCAGCGGATGCGGGTTAGCGGACAGCGGGATCTCCAGCAGTCGCTTATCTACGTGAATTTCCGCCCTGGAAATCGAGATACTTCGACCACTGAAAGTATCTACCAGCTGCTGCCCAATGTCCATGGGTGAGTAGAGATTGAGAGATGAGTGTGGTTGCCCGACTGCAAAGTTAGTTTCCAGCATACGCTCCATGGGCTCAGCGGTACTCAATTTGTGCCAGGTGGCCACTGGCGCCTGTGATGCCAACCTGCAGTTCGGCGCACACGTTTGGGATTGGGCTGCAGCCGTATTGATGATCCAGGAGGCGGGTGGCGTGGTCATGGATCCCTGCGGCGGTGACTTTGATATATATTCGCGTCGCATGCTGGCAGCGGCCACGCCCGAGCTAGCTGCCCAAATAATTCCCCTAATATCGCAGCAGTTTCCCCAGCCCCGGGACGATGATCTCAACTTAGATTAGCCCAATTCCAAGCAGGCCTTGCCCAAGCTCGAATCAGCATAACTAGGTTAGGTCTAATTAATCAAAATTATATTGTTTTAAATTTAAGAGCAATGCAGGCCGTAATTAACAGCTTATTAATGGCTAGCACCCGTGGCCAGGCCGTAAGTCCGCCCGCCACATTCGCTTACACGGGCAATCCATCGGACGGTTCCCGCCCTAGCATGTCGAGTGCCCCAAATAGGCAGGGTACCTACAAGGGTGCGTCGCCTGCAAAGTGGAACACGATGATTGGGGAGAAGCTGGAGAACTATGTGAAGCAGTGTCAAACGGATGAGTAGGTAGACCTAGCTGAAATGGAAGCAAATCTGATGTAAATGCAATTGTTACGCAGATTCACAGCCGGGATTGAGGTCAGTTTCCCTATATCAAAAGACAAATCCTGTGCTCAGAATCTGGAGAAGAAGAGTAAAGCGTAAGTCTTCAATTGGACAGTCTCCAACCGGGGCTCTATTCCAATCTTTTCTAGTCTTAGCAGCTGTCATGAGTGGGATGTGGCCGCCGCTAATATAAAAGATTTAATGAAACCTTTGGGCAGGGATAAGTTACCCGAACCATGCACATCAAATAAAGATGGGTGCACAGATGATGGCAATAATGCATATCGTAGACTTGCCAAACGGCTTGGCAACTACATGATAAAACTCAGTAAGGTGCCAAGTAAAACTGCGCTCCAGAGGCTGTCAGGTAAAACGGCGATTAAAACTGTGGTCTTAAGGTATTCTAAGGAGAGTGACAACAAGATCAAATATCCCAAGCGACCCAGCAGAGATTCTCCCACTGAACCTAAACGGAAAGTAATTGAAAAAAACATTAAAGATAAAAAGAAACCCAAGGTCGCACTTAGTCCGGATCAGTCAGGCAATGATCCAGGTCTGCCCGGTAACGACTTCTGATCCTTTCAGAATGGTGCTTCGGCCAAAGTTTTTGATTACAGCAGGCTTAGTTCATATAATTAAATTAATAAAGTTAAGTAAAATAAAACAACGATTGTTTAAAAAATGTTTCGATTTACAATTCTGCGGCAGATACCACTACAAATAAAAGGGGCATCTAAAAGATGGGGTTCCACTGGCAATTGCCAACTAGATCTCGACAAATGCGCCGAGCTAAGCTACCCGCTTGTTGAGCAGGCGGCCAGGGTAAGCATCGTCGAAGTGTTCATAACTTCTTCATTAAGAGCTCCTCCTTCCAGCTGCTAACTGAGGCTTGCGGAAGGAGACGCAACTTTGATACGAAAGGGCACAGAGCCGATTTGGTTACAGCAACAGATCGGGAAATTGAGGAGCTCTTGATCTCAGGCTTGCAGATGCACTTTCCCAAGCATGTCTATATTGGCGAGGAGGGCATCTCCAGTGCATCCACGGGCCATAAGCTCACCGATGAGCCCACCTGGATCATTGACCCAATCGATGGCACCATGAACTTTGTGCATGGCTTTTCATTCAGCTGCATCTCGGTGGGTCTGTGGGTGAACAAGCAGCCCCAATTGGCCATTTGCTGTAATCCCACACTGGACCTCAATTTCACAGCGCGTCGCCATTGCGGCGCTTACCTAAATGGCGCTCCCATACGGGTAAGTGGACAGACCGATCTGAGACGTTCCCTGATCTTGTGCGAATTGCATCCCACCAACTTCGCCACCGAGCACAAGGATATGATGTGGGCCAACGCAAACAAGTTCGCCCTGGAAGCACATGCGTAAATAGAATGAAACCTTAAATACGAATCGCATTAACTTATCGGCCACAGCATGCGGGCCACGGGCTCCGCTGTCCTGAACTATTGCCTGGTGGCTATGGGTGCTGCCGATGCGTATTTCGAGTTTTTCAATCACTCCTGGGACTCGGCGGCGGGCGCTCTGCTGGTGAGGGAAGCCGGCGGCGTTATAATGGACCCAGCTGGCGGCGAGTTCGATTTGATGTCCAGACGTGTGGTAGCAGCTGCCACGCACGAGCTTGGCTGCCAGGTGGTGGAGCTGCTGGGCGACACACAAATCTATCCCCATAGAGACGATGAGCCCCACAATTGAAATTCCCCTTAAAGCCATACTAGTAGATATGGGTGGCATTGGACCAAAAGTCAGAATGTGTACGTAATTGTTTTGTTTACTTTTTTTAGGTACACATACGTTCTGTTATAGTTTTCGGGTCGGGTCCAGTCTGAACTTGTTTAGGAGCATGCAAATCCTTGGTGTCAGTTGGTAGATAACAAACAAACCGTAGTCGGGTTCTTACTCATTAGTTGCCATGGCTGATGAAAACAAAAAAGAGCCAGAGAGTTTAGACAGGGAGAAGTCAGTTTTAGCTGAAAATGCGGCCACAAGCTATGGCCTCGAGGATCACGAGGCGACCTTACAGGATCCGCGAGTGACCGAACTAAGGAACGCACGCTCACAGCAGGCTAATGTCGGAACAAAAGCAGCGGCAACTACCCCACGTGCCATCCCGACTCCAAAAAGAGTCAGCACCGAGCAGCTGTTCCCAAGAGAAACGCCGGGACCTTCCCCAGTTAATGGCCGGCCACCGGAAACACGAGTGGCCCCAATTGTATTGCCAGCCTCCAAGGTGGCTGCAGAGAGCGAAACAAGGTACAATTCAATAGTGATGGAACCCGATGAACATGAAAAGAAGGGAAAGCCGGTCGTGGTGTCCACCCTCACCAATACCGACGTCACCTTCGATCCAGCAAAACAGTTCGCGTGCAAGACAACAAACACTTCGGGTCTTCTATATACAGACGATGAGGATGCGACACCAGTGTCGCCAGCACAGGGGAGCAAGTTTGATTTGGATGATTGCTTTGCCTTTGCCGTTGAGCTGGTCAGGAAAGCAGGCACAGTCGCAGTCGCAGTCGTTTCAAACTCGAAGCCACTTTCGTATACGACCAAGGAGCACGAGAAGGATCTAAACACGCGGGCCGACGTCGAGGTGGAGGAATTGATTACCAACGCGATTACTGAAAAGTATCCTGACCACAGGTAAGCGCACTCAAAACGCCAAAGGAGTTCAGCTTTAAGGATTCAATCGCTTCACAGTATAATTGCCGAGGAAGCCGTGTCAAAATCGGAGTCAGGTCAGGTGACACTCACCGATGCACCCACCTGGATTATAGATCCCATCGACGGCACCATGAATTACGTACATCATTTCCCCTACTACTGCATTGCTGTGGCCTTCCTTGCCGAGAAGGAAACTCAATTTGGAATAGTGTTCAATCCGGCTCTGCAGGAGTTTTACACGGCGCGAAAGGGCCAAGGCGCCAAGCTCAATGGCCAACCGATACAGACCAGCGGCCAGGATACCCTCAGTAAAGCCATGGTACTACAGGAGTACAGCTCCGGGATGAACGAAGATCGCACCGCCACCTCCATGGAGAACGCCAAGCGGCTCATCACGAAGACGCATGCGTGAGTCTGCGGCTACGTTCGAGCTCCAAAGCCTCTGCTTCTTAAAAACGAATTTTGTTTCAGCCTGCGTTCGATTGGGTCATCGGCCATGGGTCTGGCGATGGTCGCCTCTGGGGTAGCCGATGCCTTTTACTTTTTCGGCCTGCATGTCTGGGACATGGCGGCCGGCATAATCCTGGTCACGGAGGCAGGCGGCACTGTCATCGATCCAGCTGGCGGCGAGGTGGACATTATGTCGCGACGCGTACTGGCGGCTGCTACGCATCCACTTGCACTCGAGCTGTCCGCTGAGCTGGTGCAGAACTATCCCCTGCCCCGCGACGATGAATCTCGATTACCACCTACCCAGCCAGTAAAAAAGGATTTTCAAGCGCAAACCGAATTTACCGATTCGAGCATTTCACTCGATTCTGAGGCAGATTCGAGGCAGACGACATTCCATAATGTTCGTTAGCGCCGGCAGATCAATCAGCTGTTTACCAAGAGATCATCAACCATCTAAAAGCATGAAAACAAGTAAAGAACTTAGTACACAAAAAGCCGTTGTTTCAATATTGTCGAAATTCATAATCGAGTACAATCGATTACATTGCTTCGCTGCACCACAACCTCCGGGAAAAAGCAATTGTCTAGGCAACCCTAGACAATCAGCTGGCAGCCGCCACAAACATACAAAAAGTCATCCGATGCGTTGTGCGCGAACTTAATTCAATTATACACACGCATTTGTAACCTGCCGAACGTAAAATAAAATAAAAAAAACAGCTTGCAATGGCAGACAGCGTTGATTTGGGCAAGTGCTTCGAAATAATCAACAACCTGACCACAGAAGCGGGCAGGGTGAGTGCGTGACACGATCCGGCAAGTGGGTGATAAATAATTTTCAAATTTCCTCGGGCAGCTGATAGCACACAACAATGAGACACGACAGGAGTTTGTGTGCAAGTCGGGGGACATTGATTTGGTGACGCAAACCGATCAGGATGTGGAAAAGCTGATCATGAATGGTATTCGCCAGCATTTCCCAGACCACAAGTGGGTGCAGTCGAGCCGAAAGGCAATCAAATGCTAAATACTTGCCCTTGCAGATTCATTGGCGAGGAGGAGAGCAGCTCTGGTGCCGGGATCAACAAGCTGACCGATGCACCTACCTGGATCATCGATCCGGTCGACGGCACTATGAACTTTGTGCACGCATTTCCACACTCTTGCATTTCCGTGGGCCTCAAGGTGAACAAGGTCACCGAAATCGCCATCATTTACAATCCCATGCTGGAGCAGCGGTTCACTGCCCGTCGTGGACAAGGTGCCTACTACAACGGACGCCGCATACAGGCCAGTGGCCAGCGGGAGCTGTGCAAGGCGCTGATAACCACCGAATTCGGCACCTCACGCGATGAGCAAAAGATGCAGGTGGTCAACGAGAACTTCGCCAAGATGGCCAAGCAGGTGCACGGGTGAGTCAGATTGTCGCTAGGAGTGGCTCATCGAAATGACTTCCAATTGTACTGGTTTGACTAGCTTGCGCGTGCTGGGCTCGGCCGCATTGAATATGGCCATGGTAGCGCTTGGAGCCGCCGATGCCAACTACGAGTTTGGGATTCATGCCTGGGACGTGTGCGCCGGCGACCTCATTGTGCGTGAGGCGGGGGGCGTTGTCATTGATCCCGCCGGTGGTGAGTTTGACATCATGTCGCGCCGTGTTCTGGCCGCCGCCACACCACAGCTGGCCCAGGAGCTGTCCAAGGTGTTGACGCAGTACCATCCCCAGCCCCGAGACGATTAGGCGGGGAAAGAAACCTGACCTAGCTTGATCGGCTTGTTGACAGCCACAGCCGTCTACTATATTGACTAACCATAAAGCATTTGCTTATCATTAACTAAGTACCTTAAAGGAATTTCCATTGTTGTGTGAAATAAAAGTCGTCTATTATACACCATGCAAACATATATATTAGTATATATAAATTGGATGACTACTTGCAATGTAGCTGTATCAGTTTATTCAAAGACGTTTGTTTGTTTGCTTTCAAGTACTTTTCTGTAATTTTATTACAATTTGCGGGCTTGTTTTTGTTTTTTGTATTTTAATTAGTTTTGTTTTCTATTTCGTTTTGCAAATATGTATTCTTATCTACTTTTGTAGCTTATTTAAGCATATTGTTGATTCTTTATATATATTCAATTTTTAGCTGATTAGTAAAGCGTTTTTGTTTTGTATGGCATTTAGACAGAAAATTTGTGTTTTATTTTTTTCCTAACGAAACCAAATTGTAGACAAGTATAGAAATTCTTGATAACCTGCGCAGGAAATTCTTAAAACTTTGTATGCCTGATCACACTATATTGCATTGATCGTTTCACTTGTCTGAACCGGTTCTGATTTTGTTGCCAGTATTAACTGCTTTATTTTCGTATCATCGTACATAGATATTGCTTGGGCATATGATAGTCGAAAAACGCGACTATTACAATTATAGTTGTGCTCTTGTTTAGTTTATAGCAAAGCTTTTTGGATATACGATACGTTTAGTACATCTATATATATATGCTGGATTCATCTGGTTTATGTGTACGATGCAACGAGCGAGAGATTTGTTATGTTAGGAAGTCGACGTTTGTTCTTTAACAATGTCATCATTTTGTTGTTGTTATTGTTGATTTTTATTAATGCTTTGCGTGGAGTATTTGTTTGTTGTATGTACTAACCATAAATACCATTTAAAATTTGACACATTATTGAAAAATGTAATCAAAGCTACAGTAGGTAAAAAATTGTATCTATGTATTAAATATATATGTACTTGTATAATTCAATTATGTATTGTAATTAAATTAAAACATTAATGCTACATTCACAAGGTTTCGTTACACTGGTTCTGAATTTTGGGGGAGTTCTGCGTTATTTGGGATCCTGGATAAGCAGCTATAATATTTTTAGTTGAGAGTTTACTAAGATATTGCAAATTGTAATTTATAGATTTTTTATATAATGTATAAAGTTTTAGATACATATTCTAGTTCAATAAGCGAAAGGTACACATGGAGCATAAAACGGTCGCTACGCCAATTCAAGCATTTAGGACTTGTACGTAGCTACCTCTATATATATTTATATATTTACTATAATATTCTGTTTTACTTTTCACACTAATAAAATTTACAAAATCTTCTATATAAATTCAACAATTAATGAAGAGCTTTAGAGTTTTGAAGATATCTATATATGTATATATATATTATGTTATTATTATAATTTTTTGTTTTTTCGGGTTTGAAACGTAAAATTTAGCACCAATCTATTCAAAAATTCATCAAACTATTTGATTGTTCCAAGTTATACAAATGAAGCACTTAAAATTATGCGATATTTTTTAAACGAATATGAACACGTTTTCGAATCAATGTGCGACGGCACTGGCCGACGTTTGGCTACACTTTCCACTTTCCAATTTGAACAATAAACCGATTTACTTTGAAATTCGAATTTGGAAAGAGCATCATATAGCAACTTAAAGAAATAATAATCAAGCCGTGGCCGTTGTCAAATGTTAAAAATTAATTTAAAATTTATTTACACGCAGATACAATAAACGAGCAAAGAAAAATTGGGTCTTTTTGCTTGAACTACACTAGATACCTCTAGGTTTACATAGTATTTTTATATATGTATATATGTATATATTTGATATATATTTATAAGTAGTTCTTTAATTATACAATAAGTATTTTCTTTTTATTTTATTAAAAAAAAGTAAACAGTATTTTTCGAACTTGAACGCTCGCACTTCAGTCGAGATTTTCTTATTTTCTTTTTGTTTTCAATATTGCCCTGCTAAGCTGGCAAATAAGGATAGGATATTTTGAGGGAGAGGAGAGGGGTAGCTTTCTTTATAGAGGATGATTTGATGAGCTTGACAATGAAATAAATAAATCTTATGTTGCGCATGGGATATGTACGGCTAGTGCTCAAGCTGTTTGATAGATTGATTCAAAATAAACAACAAAAAAAAACATTTTTTTAGTTGAGAGTATCTCAAAGTCTATAATTGTGGATGAGTGTGTGTGTGTGTGTCGGTGTGTGGCCTAAAATGTTTACGTACGCTTTTTTAACATTGCTAAATATTTTATGCATAACTTTAGTTTAGATTGGTAGTTGTAGTTTTAGTTAACTATCTGTATCTGCAAATGTATCTGTATCTGTTGCATCTTGTATCTGGTAAAATGGTAAATGGTTGCCTTTCAATGTTGAGTAGTTGTAATTGTTGCTGTTGCAGTTTTGATGCTTCGAATGCTAATTACTTAAGCTTATTGTCGGCTGCAGCGGTTGGTTTCTACAGCTCATCGTCCGCCTTGGGTATGTCGAAGATCTCGGCAAAGAGCGGCGGCAGACGCAGCTTGGTCCAGTTCATTCGCAGCCAGTCGAGATGTGAGAAGTGCTTGGCGCCCAGTGAGCGCAGCTCCGGTATCTTAGCCTCCAGCGCCGGCATCAGCTGCAGCGCCTGCGTCGAGCCCGCTCGCGATCTCAGTATCTGGACGCGCAGCGCCTCCGCGACCAGCTCGCGGGCGCGTGCAATCACCTTGGGCTCGCTGAGACCCGCCCGATCCGAGGCAAGCAGCACCATGGCGGAGAAGAGGCCAATCTCAGTGTCGCTCAGGCCATATGCGTTCAGCGTGTTGGCAAAATTCAGCAGGGCATTCACAAAATCCGACTGCAATCGAATCAATTTTATTTTTACATAATTTCAATATTCGATATTTCAACTCACATCGTAGAGTATCTCTAGCTGCTGGCGTGTCAGATATGCGCCATCGTCCAGCGTCAGCGTCGTATCGTTGATCAGACGCGCCACATGCGTCAGCCACACCTCAAAGAAGCCCAGCTTGATGAGTATCAGTTGGTCGTCCTGCGTGAAATCACAGAAGCCAGGTACGCGTTTCGCGAACTCCACGATGCGCTGCACGCCGGGCGTGACCCGCGCCGAGAACTGCTGCCACAGCCAGATCTTTTGAAACTCCAGGCTCTCCGCCACAGTGGTGACAATCTGCTTGTTGATCCTTGGTTAACTGGGAATCTTGGTGTTCAATTTGCGCTGTCACTTACCCCATTTTGTGGCACTGTCACCGGACGTCGCATCAGCTCCCGTGTCAGCTCTTCGGTGTAGGAGCAGTTGAGGCGATGCGCCTGCGAGACGCACATGATCACATCGTAGACAGTCAGTTCGTTGGCGGTGCCGGCGAGGCCGTCGTGATGATCGTGGCTGTGGCACATGGCCACCTGGGTCATTGCCATGTCGCTGCTGCTGCCCATGCTGACCAATTGCTGATGATGGTTGCCCGCAACTACAGCTGCTGCATTGCTGTTGTTGTTATTGCTGCTGCTATTACTATTATTGTTGTTGTTGTTGGCACTATTGCAACCGCCCAGCTCCGATGGCGACGAGGCTATCGAACACATTTGTGGCGTTTGTGGTGTACTTGGTGTATTCACGCGCACGCTGCTCGCATGCGGCTGCTGCTGCTGCTGCTGCTGCTGTTGTTGTTGTTGCTGCTGCTGCTGCTGATGTTGCTGTTGTTGTTGTATTAGATTTGTATGCAAATTATTGGCACTGGTTTCATCCACATTCAGGGGCGTGCTGGACGCTGATGCGGATGCTGATGCAGCGGCTGCTGCTGCACCGTTCAGCTCACGTGAACGTTTGGGCACACGACCATAACGCACAGCTGCAAAAGGGAGAAGCGGAGATAAGTTTTGGTTAGAAATTCAAATTACAGTTCACAATTATAAAAGCAGCCGCAAAGTATGCAGCATAAATCAACGGACAATTAAAATAGTCCGCCTCACAAAAGTATGCTGTCAAATCTACTTTGACTTAACTACACAAAATCCATTGCCTACTTTTGAGCAACGACCTTTAATATAATTATTTATTCAAAGACTTCTTCTATATGTCATTAAATAACACAGAAGTGCGTTAATGGTGAATAATCAAAAATTCTTTTAACTTTTTTCTTTTTGTTTTAAATAGCAACACGATGTTTTTTTTTTGTTCATTCAAAGTTTGCGTCAGTCACTGTGCCCAAAAAATATAAGAAGCCATTTATTAGTTTCTAAAAGCAATTTAAATTTAAATCTTAAGCAAAATGTCACACAATAAAAGTGGCACACGCATAAATCTCAAAGAAACACACACACGCACACACACTTTCTATAAACATGTGTATCATTTGTAGCAAATGGGCAACAAAATTCTTGTGCTATCTCAACTAGAAAATTTGTACTAAATTTTAATTTGGCAGACGGCAAATTGTTGTTTCTACTCCTGTTCAACGAAAAATTCGTAATTTCTTTGAGCAGTTTTTCTTTTGTAAAATGTTCATTAGCTGACGGTTTAGTTTTCACCAAAGCAAACGAAACAAATTGCAAAAATGTTAACGTGAAATTTCTTTTGTGCAACCAAATACACAGCATATTTGATTAATTAAAATCGCATTTGCCTTTTCGCAGACAAACAGCTGCTGCTGTTGCTGCTGCTCCAGTTGCTGCTGGCTTTCAACTGGTGGCAGCAACACTGGCGATGGCGTCGTCACTCTGCGCTCACTTTATCAGTGGGACATTGACCCACTGTGCTCAATATACAAAAAACTGTCGGCAACTGATTTTTGTTGTTGCCATAACGTGTGTGCGTGCTTGTGTGTGTGTGTGTGTGTGCATGTTTTCATTTGCTTTTGCTTTGTCTTGTTATTGTTGTTGTTGTCGTATTCGGCCCAGCCGGCGGCGGCGTCAGTTTCAGCAACAGCAACAGCAACAGACAATCCAAAAGATACATTCATGCGTACACAGCTACAGATACATGTAAATAGATACATATGTTTGTTGTTGCACCTATCAACGAATCGTCTAAGATCTTGCCCAAGCCGAGGCGGCAAGCGAAAATTGCGCATACGCAGCGTGTGCCCGGAAAAGCTGAGGCGCGTGGGAAGTTGGCGCGATTGAAAAGCGAGCAGCTCCAGCGGTCTAATAATCGTTGAGTTGGCCAACACATTGACCCACATCTGTTAGCCACATTGTCGCACAGGCCTTGTTGCTGCTGCAGTCACGCTTTGCATCAGCTGCCCATCTCGTTAATTGTCACAGCTCGTAAATTAATTATGACATAACTACAAACACACACACACACAGACACACACACAGATGCAGAAGAGCTGTGTATTGTTGCTGTCTCCACCTTCAACTCTGTTAATTGTTTGTGGCGGGCGCTCTGCTCTGTTTATTTTTATTATGTTTAAGGTGTCTTCAATTAGCAGCTCATTGCGACGATGATGGCAGCGGCACGATTTGTTTGCTTATCTCTGCTCGCTTCTCACTTAGCGCTTGTGGTTTAGTGCTATTTCTGCAGATATTTTTATTTGAGTAACTCAAGGGTATTTAATTTGGCAGATCAATGCTGAGAGTATGCAGAAGCAGAGTATCGCACAACCTGATCTCATTGCAAATAATGTACACCAATTGTGAAACAGGAAGCACTCTCGGCTAGCTGATAATAATAATTATTAAATTGGAGTGCAATATAACTCACATATATCTAGATAACAAATAGATGTAAAAAATTTCAAAATTGCTAACAGATTTTTACGCAAAATTAATTTGGCATATTAAAAGCCAAGAAGTCAGAAGTGAAAAAAGTTAAAAAAAAGTAAATCAACTTTTCTGATTGAATTTGTTTTCAAAATAATAATATGTAAAAAGTTATTTTTATATTATTTGTGAAACATGTTTGTTAAAAATAATATAAAAAAATATAAGTATTGTTCTCTAGTGCTGATTTTAATTGCATAAAAATACAAATTTCTGCGAAATTTAATATTTCCAACAAATATTTATTATATAAAAACTTTGAAAGCAGTCAAATTTGATTAGGGAACACATAAATTATTTGTTGTTGCCTTTTTTTTTGTTTTCTGATAATCTACAACATTAGCCATTCAATCGTGCCAGCTTTGGCAGGCTGCTCCACATTTTTGCCTGTCACCTGAACCACCCACCAACCACCCACCCACCACATCCACACAGCCATTTGTTCCGCCCACTCTGCGGCACTCTCGAGAACCGGGCAGGTCAACATCATCCATTATGCACAGAGTCCATGCCAGGGAAGACAGCTGTGGAGTCGGCGGTCACATAAATAAGACTAAGCCTAAACTTCTTTTGCCTGCTAAAAGCATCTTAAGTGATTTAGTGCAGCCAAATGTCTCCAATGCTCAGCGGCCAAATGACCCAATAGAGAGCAGCAGCAAGATAAAGACAGAAAGAGAGAGAGAGAGAGAGTGAGAGAGAGAGAGACAGAGAGGGAGGAGGGAAAACTTGTTTGGATTCAGCAGCCATTCAGCCATCATCCATCTATGGCATCTACAGCATCATCAACATGGGCTCTGCTCGTGGAGTGCCAGGCCAGGATTTGGGTCACTGAAATGTGAAACGTCGGCCGTAAAGTGGCCCAAATGCTGCCCACTTTTGACCGGAGCGCTGTTGGCCATTAGCATGCGAGGCTTAAGCTGAAACTGAAGCCAACTGCCAGCCAAGCAGTCATCAACTGCACCAAAAACAACAACAGCAACAACAACATTTACACATAATCATACTGCATATATATATGTGTATATATAGTTGATTTTTATTTTTAAAGTTTTTTTCATTTTTCTTTTTTATACCCTGAACCCATTGAAAATGGGTGAAACAGGGTATTATGGTTTTGTTGAAATGTATGTAACAGGTAGAAGGAGGCATCTCCGAC
>SCDY01001130.1:0-36175 GCA_004143825.1 Drosophila micromelanica
GTCAAAATTGACAAACATTTGGACATGCAAAGTTCTTGGATCCATAGCTCCAAATTTTCAAACCCCCATAACTTTGTCATAACTAAACCGATTTTCATGTTTGAGGGCATTTTGGACATGATTTGAACCCAAAATCGATTTTGCATTTAAAATATTATCAGATTTGAAAATAAATTTTTTTTTCGATTTTTGGCCAAAAAATCATGTACTCCCCCCTTATACATTTTCGAAAAATTTTTTTTTTCAAAATTTAGATTTGCGAATTTTTAATTGTAATTGATTACGGGTGTTATAATTAGTCTAAAAAACAACATTTAGCCTGATTCTGAGGGGGTCAAATTTTTGGCCAAAAATCATGTCAAAATTGATAAAAATTTGGACATGTAAAGTTCTTGGATCCATAGCTCCCAATTTTCAAACCCCCATAACTTTGTCAAAACTAAACCGATTTTCACGTTTGAGGGCATTTTGGACATGATTTGAACCCAAAATCGATTCTGCATTTCAAATATTATCAGTTTTGAAAATAATTATTTTTTTATTTTCTGCCAAAAAATCATGTACTCCCCCCTTATACATTTTCAGAAAAATTTTTTTTTCAAAATTTAGATTTGCGAATTTTTAATTTTAATCGATTACGGGTGTCATAATTAGTATAAAATAAATTTTTTTGTGAAACCTATTCATTTTTGAGAAATGTTGTATATTTTTAAATTTTGTACCCATAAATACTCACTGCTTATTGTCGTTGGCACTTAAATGTCTGGCAATGGCATAAGGACCTAGAAAGAGCAGCGGTAACAGCCAGCTAATAAGTTTGAACCAGCGCATCACAATCGTGTCCTTGACAAAGACCTGCAAAGTAGAGGCATTAATGAAAGCGGAGATTAATTGGCCGAACATTAAATGCTCTAATACCATGCTACCTGTATCATTAAGTAGCTGGTCCTTACCTAAAGGTGGACAAATGGCGAAGTACCGTTTTGAAATAAATTGAAAACTTTCTTGTAAATTAACTAAGTGTAATAGTTACATTTAGTATAAAAGGAAACTATCTATATAATATATATATATACATTGAATATATATACATAATATTTCATGCCGACTTTGCGTCCTGTACAATTTTGAAAGCCGTTAACAATGAACACAGAAGTTATTCAAGAAAATGTTGTTTGTAGTTGTGTAGCCTTGTGTTTGTTGTCTAGCAAGCAAATTTAGAACCCTCTCCGTGATTCTTATGAATTTAAGTAATGCCTGCAAACTTTTGAGGTTTTCAGTGATGTGTGTGTGTTTTTTTTTGAAGTTGTATTTGACAAATTGTGTTTCATACAGGTACGTGACTTTCACTCGCTCTTTCTTTCGTTTTTAATCTCTTTTTTACATCTGTTTAATTCTTCCTCTCTTTCTTTCTCTTTTTAGCTGCCTTAGATGTTTACTCTATTACTCCTTCATTCTCTCTCTGTCTTCTCTCATTTCCTTGTTCTCTCTCTCTCATATTATCTTTTTTCCCGCTCTCTTTCTCTCTCGCTTATTGTCGCTCTCTCTTTCTTCGTCACGCTTTCATACTTGCTCACTCTCTTTCTCTCTCGCTCTACTCCTTTTTGCTCTCTCTCCTTCTCTCCCTCTCTCTCTCTCTCTCCATCTCTCTTATTCTGTGTGTATCTTTTACCCAATATATATCCAACATAACATTTGTAATATATATGTATATTATATACAATATGTACAAATTTGCTGACCAAGCAAAAAAATATTTATCGACTCAAGTCACATTTGATTGTAAATCATAATTTTCTCTTGAAGGAACGGAATAATGTTTATGTTGTCCAGATGGCATTTGACAAACGCAATTTCAAAGCAGCAAAAAAAGCAAAAAAAAAAAAAAAACAGAAAATATTTCTGAAGAGATGCTTTCACATAAATTGAGCCAGCTGCAAATCTCATCAGGAATTCACAGCACTTGCGTATAAACTATGCAAACTTGTGCAGCAATTACACCGATTTGCATGTGAATGAAAAAAATGGAAAGTAAAATCGAGCGAGGAAAGAAGTGGAGCGGAAACGGGGAGCGGGGTGGGGGGGAGGAACTGCAAAAAACATACCACAACCAGGACCAAGTGAAGATGTAAACCCTCGCAGAACATCCAGAAGTAGTTGACCAGCATAAAGTAATGCGTCACCAAGTGAAGTAGAATGCACCAGGGCTGCAAAGTCAACAAAGGAAAGGATTAATAGATTACTACAATAGATAAGAGCCGGGATTATAATGGTTGAGTGCCACTTACCGGATTCTCGGCAATTAGCTCGGGATGCTCGACGACCAAACGATACCAGAGTATCCAGGCAATGCATGTGCAGGCAAGCGAGGCAAACAGATGCACGTGTATCCTGATGCGAGTGCAGCGCAAGGATCTGTAGGATAGAGCGTCAGCATCAGCATCAGCAACATACGCTGGCATTGCCAATTGCCATGTTCGTACGTACTTGAAGCCGAGAAATATTATAATCGATATAAGCAGCGCCAACAGGGACAGAGAATAACCCTTCACATACAATTCGTTCACGAGCTGCCGGAACTGCAATCGATTCAATTTTAATTAAAAATTTGTACCGTTACGAGATCTGGTGCTGAGCTCACCTCGAGATCCTTATGGTCCACACAGTTGGTATAGTTGGACCAGGTCAGATTGCTGATCGGATGGCGAAACCACGAACCATTCTCCAAACAGCTAGGAAATATCGAGGAATTTATATAAATATCAATGCAATAAACATTTTTTTTAGACAGAAATTACATTTTTAGTTTCAACAATTAAGGAAGTGAGCTTTAAGAGTCTTGGAATGTTTTTTTTTTAGCTGAGCTGGCTTAAACAAACTTTAAACTCTTCAATTAATTATAGCTTAATCACTAACTCTTTGATTGATTAACATAACATACTCTCTTCCCTTTATAATAAATAGTTTATATATCTTATTTGAATTGAAACGGAAATATTTTAAAATCGGAAATACTTTTTTTATTTCTACTATAAACCAACCTGGATCCATTCTGGGATGATATGTCAATAATAATTTACTGACTCATTCCATTATAAAATTTAAAACCCAAAGGTTCGAACCATATTTGGTCATTTTTTTATTTATTTAATTTTAATTTTTTTCTATTAATATAAAAACACAATTTATTTGCATTTAAGGCGCAACAAGTTTTTTTTTTTTACTTTTTAACAAATCAGAAGTTAAACAGGTTATTTTCAAAAATAATTTATAAATTAATTGGGTAGCTTGGGATTTATCTTAAAAGCTTCAATATAAATAATGCATGAATCTAAAATATAATAATTTTTCGTATGAATTAAATATGGAAGAGGGAAAGCTAACATTGATTATGGGGATTAGATGTTGCCATTTAACTCACGTCTTGTGGGCCAGAAAGGTGCTATTAAAGCCCTCAACAAAGTCGGGACAGTATTGGGTCAATACGGTGCCAGCTGGTGTTCGTGGCCAGCACAGAAAACCGTCAAAATTCAATGGGCAATAGAGAGTTTCCATTTCACTGGCATTGTTGTCTCGGATCGAATGTTGATTTGTTGCCATTGTTACCGGCATTACGGTGGCATAGAGCTCTTTCTCACCAGCCGCCTCCTCGTCCACATGCTCCATATCAATGGCGCCCTCATTGAGAAGCGCCTCCTCAAAGTACCGCGGCATCAACGTAAATGCACCCAACGGCACCTCCTCATCGTCAGAGTCTACTAAAACGAAAACATATGTAAATATTTATTTGTTTATGAAAATTGCTTCAAGAAACGAATTTATTTATAATAGTTTTTTTTTTTGGCACTCACCTGTTTCTAAGTCCGTCGCCGTGTCGTTCTGATACCGATAGATGCACTGCAAATACAAATGCTTTAGAAATGTCCTTAGATTGTCCTGCGGCTGCGGAGGCGTGGCCAGGGCGGATGTCATCTCGAAATAGGCAGCTGTTGTCACAGCCAGTGCTGCAAAGGTAATAAATAAAACCGGTTGGAAAGGTAATAAATAAAACAGGTTGGAATTCTTGCTTGAAAATAATAATCAGTATATACTAAATTACTTATGTAGTATATATTTTTATTTCTTTAATAGTTGAGATTATTTTTCTGAGCTAGTTAGGAAATTGAAAATTTATATTTTTTAAAATCGAAAATTTTCTAAAATTAGCACAAGTTTTGTTCAATAATTTTTAAAACTGTGCAAGAGTTTACTTAAATGTTTCAAATGTTATCTAGAATTTGAATTTGGATTTAACCTCAAAAAAATTTTTAAAAAAATATGCTATAACAATATATACAATAAACAATAAAATATTAAGTCTGAAACCTAAAATAAGCTTAAAAATATAATTTGCTTAGGTAATTAGTTTGTCGTATATCAAGTTCTTGGATTGATGTGCTTTGTTAAAACTAAATTTAAAATGCAAAAAAAAAAAAAAAAAAATTAATAATGTGAATGTTTGTTCTATGTACAACATTGGATATCCCAACAATCTGTGGACCAAAAGCTGTTGGTTTACAATGAAATAAATATGTTAAATCTTTTCAGGCGTGAACAGCGACCCACGCAAACATAAGAGAGCACACACACACAAACACACACACGTACACAAAGGACACATATCACAGACACACACACACACACACACATACATACACCTCCTGATATTGCTGTCGGTGTTGTGTCCCGTGGCTTTGATTGCAATTTGTGAAAATCGTGTCGACCTGGCGACATGTGAGAGTCCTTGATTTGCATACACAGGACAACGCTGGCCGCAGGGCTGTCAACGCACTTCAATAAATAAGTTTATTGTCTAATTAATGAACGTTCTTTTGAGCGCTAGCCGTCGGGTTATTCAGCTTGTAATTAAATTTCCGCTTCGATGTTTAAGACTTACCAACCAGGACACCATTCAAAGCAACAGCAGCAGCAACACCAAAACACACAAACACACACACACACAGAACAGACGCGACATATGCCTCAGCGAACCCTGTAAGTTTCTTGCCTAACTTTGTTATATTTTTAATCAAAACTCATTCCAGTTGATTGAGTTTTAACACTAACAATCTAACAAACACGCACACATACACACATACAGTCGGTGGCAATTTGGTTAATGCATTGCAGGCACCGAAATCCAAAACTAAAATAAATTCCTCGCAAGTCACGGCCAACATGACGTATGCTTCATTTATACTTTTGCCATCTGTGAGGCAGATGGAACAACAAAGATATGATACAAAAACTAACTTAGAAATAACAACTATAAATGCCTGAGTGTTAACTACTCGACTGACAGACACCCTAGATACCCTAGTTTATATATATGTATGTATAAATACTTTATTAGAACTTTATTGAAATTTAACATTTTTAAATAATTTTTGTAAAAATTATAAAAACTTAAAGTTTTAATACCACCAATCAAAAAAATTTTGTAAAATTAGTTTATTTTATTTAAGTTATTTATGCACATTGATACTTTCAGCATAACCCATATGCCCAACATACCCAAAAGTAAATTAATGAGTATATGGTAAAATATTTGCACATGCGTCATGTTATAATAATTTTATGAATGTCAAAGTTAAAGTTAGACTTGTGGGATTCTAAGGTATTTTAAATATGATAAATTTGGAAAATGTAATTCAGGTTATGAACTTTTTTTTTCTGCTTACTAAGGTTGCATATATATTAACAATGTATATTACAATATATCCATAGTCACTCTCCAAGCTAATCTAAGTTGATTCCAGCCCGTAAATTTAATAAATAAATTTAAAAAATATATAATTGACTTCGTATAAAAACTAGATAAATAAATTGAAAAAAAAACTGCTGTAAAAAGCAAACTTTAAATTAATTTAATTTAAATTTAAATAAGCCCTGAAATGGGTTCGAACCGTGAAACCCAGCACCGACAAAATATTCTGCCAACACTTCTGCACATATACATATTTTTATAAGTTTATATATAGCTATGCATAATTTATTGACTTTGTGTGCAGGCAGGACTGCAAGGACTTGTACTTTAAATGCATAGACAAACTGGGCAACTAAGAAACTGCAGGCAGGCGTTGGCCAATCAAGAGAGCGAGAGATAGAGAGAGAGAGAGAAAGCTGAACAGCTCGAGTCTTAATTGCAGTGTAATTGAGTTATCAGCTTTTGTTGCTTCAGCTTCTGTTGTTGTTGTTGTTGTTGTTGTTGCAGCTGCTTGGCAATTAGGTTGCCCATCTGTTGCAATGCCAGTTAGCAGCTGTCAGGGAGCGGCTTTTGCTTCTTCTTATGCTGCTTCCTCTTCATTTCCTGACGCCCCTTTGTTGTCGTCTTATGCAATTAATGCGACAGCGGCATTGTGTATACGCCACGTGCAACAAGTCCAACAAAAATAATCAGCTAATATGGAAATCTCGATTTATAATTGCCATCTCGAGTTTCAGCCAGGAGCATTAATTATGTCACTAGGCTCACAGACGGACATTAACTGACATACTAAACAAAAGATACAAATTAATATAATAATATAATATTATACAAGCTAAATAGACAATATAAATTAATTAAAGTTAAATTTCTATATAATAGATAATATATAATGGTTTTGAGCCAATTTTTGTAACAGGCAGAGGAAAGTATCTTTGAACCTATAAAGTGTATACATATATTCGTGATCAGGACGACGAGCTGAGTTGATTTAGCCATGTCCGTCTGTTCGTCCGTTTATCCGCCTGTATGAACTCAGCGATCTCCCAAAATTCAAAAGCTAGATTCTCTTCGACTTTAGATTTTCCTAACCCATATGCAAAACAAGTTGATCAGTTTTGTCGTCCATCTTCCCCTGTTTCATTCATATCAATGAAAATAGCTTTCTACCTTTGATCAAATCAAAGGCTCGCTGCCACGCCCCCTCACATTACTACAATAAGAATAGTCTGTTGCTTGATGGCTAGTTAACTAACTCGAGCTTTCGTCGCACGTCGCACAACTTTTGTTGCTTAGGCGAACTCACCACGAGGATCGAAGCCTGTGGTGAGTATAGAAATTTCGCGAGGTGAGACTAGCGATTTGGTCGCGTGTCAATTAAAGGGACAGTTGACGAAAGAATATGATAGCGATCGGACGTACGCGCGCTGGCGAAGCAAAGTCAAATGAGTGAAAATACGGTAAATTGGCGAGAGTGCAAAGAATGAAACGCGAGTGTGTGCGAGTGCGAATAACTGGCAAAGGAGAAACATAAATTAAAACCTGTGTAAGTGACCAATATTTGGCAGTGGAAAAAACCCAGCCAAGTAAGTGCTCAAATTTTTCTATTACCACTAACAAATTCCCCATTCACCTTACATTTGCTGCTATTGAGTAACAAGACAAAAGAGCTAAAGCTTCGATCCGAGCTTTTATTACCGTTGATGCTTTATGCGAATTTCTCGCGGTTGGTTTGCAAAAGATAAAGAAGAAGAAGTATGTATGACTTTGCTCACAAACAGAAAGCAAGAGGAGAGAAGGAGACAAGTAGGCATTGAGCTTTCATTTTGTGTTTGCAATCGCGACATTGGACATAAAGTATTTTGTGTAAAAGCTCGAGATCAAATTTTTGCTATTTATTTCTCTCTGATTTGCAGCAAAGCGAATGATTCGGAATCAGGTTAGATGATAATTATTTTTATTTCGTATGAACAGTTTTCAATTTGCTACTTGATAACGATATCTGATATACGATTCAATTCAATAGAGAGTTCCTTGTGGGCCGTTATTGATTTTTATTTATTATGGTTAATGAAACACACAACATATTACATTTTCCAATTAAATCTGTCTGTGAAGTTGGGTGTATATTCCATCTCTGCCTTCATGCTTTCTCAGTTTCCTTTTTAAACGATGCAGCCCTTTATATTGAAGACGGTGGCGTTTTGAGCAAGGGTGATCAAATTGAGATTAAAATTCGCGATTTCACAGCTCGGATCGATCACCACGCTGCTTGTGCTTTGGCCAAATGCGACCGTTTGGACCAATACAAGATTGTTCTGGAAGAGAGTAAAGTTTAAAGAACTTTATAATGCGAAAAGATTCCGTAAGAGAGAAAGAGTAAGAGAGAGTGCCTAGCTTACAGTGTTCGCTCCAACCACTGGAGGCGCTACCGTTGTGGGCGCCGCTGTTGGCGCTGCAGTTGGCGCTGCAGTCGGCGCTGCAGTCGGCGCCGCAGTCGGCGCCGCTGTTGGCGCTGCAGTCGGCGCCGCAGTCGGCGCTGCAGTCGGCGCTGCAGTTGGCGCTGCAGTCGGCGCCGCAGTCGGCGCTGCAGTCGGCGCTGCAGTTGGCGCTGCAGTTGGCGCCGCTGTTGGCGCCGCAGTCGGCGCTGCAGTTGGCGCCGCAGTTGGCGCATAGGTAGGATATGTAGGATAGGTCGGCGCTGCAGTTGATGCCGCAGTTGGCGCTGCTGTTGGTGCTGCTGTGTAGACAGGCGGATATGTGGGATAAGATGGCACGCTGGGGTATCCATTCGTTCCTGGGGCTTTGGCAATGGCTCTGGCGTTATTGGGTCCACCGGCACTTGCATAAGCGTAGGCTCTGGACTGTGTAGGGCTGTAAACTGATCCTGTGTTGCTGTACAGGTAATCCACCTGGACGCCGCCCGCTGGCGCCGAGGCGTACTGGCTGTAGGTGAAGTCGTTGTAGTCGCCGTAGTACTGGGCAACGGCTGCGATGGCCAGGCTGAGGAGCAGGCAGAAGCTGAGAGCTGACATGGTGGTTGGCTGGTTGGGTGGTTCGTTGGTTGCTGCTCGTTGCTGACGTTGTCACTGATGTCTTGTTGGCCGCACCGCCGTCTTATATAGGTTAGCGTCGGTGACGCTACTCGTTCGCCTTTGTCCATTTATTTATATAACACACTCACAATAACATTTGCATAATCGTTCTAGCGGCGCACGTGACTCATTTACTGACCGCGGACCGAGTATTCGTTGCGCGTATAGCTAACGCCACCAAAGTCACTTAATATTTTTTATGCACTTTTTATGAAAATGATAAAAATGCTATAACGGTTTTGGGCAAATCTATATAACGAGCAGAAATAATTATTTCGGATCCCATTAAGTATTATCGATCTAGCCATGTTCGTCTGCGCGTCTGTCCGTATGAACGCGTCGATCTCAACTTTTCTAATTTACACTCGTTCATGGTTTGATTCATATGATCGATAATTTTCACCGTTTTGCTAAAAACGATAAAGAATCTGTAATAAGCTAATTTCCTGTTATTCCTATAATTTATATATACTATAGCACTCAAAGAATCATTTGCCAAATTTCATCAAGTTCGAAGTAATACAGAAGCGATTAAAGAAAACGTGTGGTAAAATATAAAAATTTTTGCAAAGAAATTAACAGCATGTAATGCATAAAAGCTGGAGAGTTTAAGTTTAGTTTTTTATTATTGATAATCCGCTTGTTTTAATAGTTATCGGTATTTATCGGTTTGTTTACATATGACTGTAAGAGCTAGAGCCACCAAATTTGATTTAATATGTTCTCCTTATGCATACGCAGATTAAGAATAAATAAATTAAAAAAAGCTAGAAAGCTGATTTTGGACTTATTCAGTCCGTTTCATTAATATCGATAAAATTCGATCTTACTATACCTCAATGACTATAAGAGCTAGGATAACAAATTTAAGCGTTAGAGTTCGGATATCTTTCCCCCAATCACCTCCAATATCGATAAAACAATAAAAATACTACAGACTTGCAAATCGGTTTCTATATATATTTAAATGCAAACAAGGAGTTCGATGATATTTAAATAAAATTTACTTAATAAAAAGTTTATTTCATTGACTTGCAGTTATGATTATAAACTAGAGCGACGAACACACAAAACAAATAATTACAAGTAATGTGATATAGATTAAATTTGCAAATCAGATAAAAGCGATAAGGGGGGATCTAAAAGTGGAGTAATTTAAATAAAATATACCGCAAACTGTAATCAAGCTTTGATGTCGGTATTTGCCAACTTAATTAAACGGATGATTTTAATAAATTCAAAATTGTCAAACAGAAAATGAGACCATAAATTCTGATAAATATGGAAAATTTATGAAAGACATAATTAAAATGATGCGTTCCAATAGCTGGTTCGACTTGTTTGAAAATGTGTCGCTGCATAAATTAAACTGATATTGAAATTGATGTTTGCCAGCAAAAGGAAAACAAAACCATTTGCAAAAGAAAAATGGCCGCTAGTTAACAGTACTTAGATAATGTGAGAGGCAAATTGATGTAATCGATATTATACGCGTGGATTGTGCTGAAATAATTATATGTACATACGACTGGATATACTGGATACTGAATACTGATGATGAATTGTTGCCGTTCGCTGTTTACTGTTTCAAATTTACACACAGCCCGAGAGGGGCCCGGGAAACGGGAGTCGACTGTGTGTCGCCTAGTTAATGTTTATGTGGTTAATGATGCTGGCGGCGCAGCGGAAATTGACACAACATACAACATACAACATACAGCACAACACACACACACACACACACACACACACACACACACACACACACAACCATTAGAATTGGCAACACGATTTGTTCATGCAACAATTTTTGTATTTTTTTTTTGAGCAATTATAATAATAAATGAGTTTAGCTATTACGAATGCTGACCAGTCAATTACTATTAGGATTTATGTGCGTGTGTGTGTGTGTGTGTGTGTGCTTGGGTCACTAAATGCAATTATGTTGCTAACTGTGTGTGGGTGTGTGTGTGAGCACATTTTCTGGCTCATTGCCTGGCCAAGCACTTTTTGTCCAGCTTACAGTGGAACTAAGTCGAAGCTTCTCTTATATTGTTGCTTGCTTAAAAAAAATGCTCAACATTTTTTTTAGAACTTATGGACAACATGTGATAAATATTGAAAAATATCATATTTATACTAATTAGATTTATATATCCAAGGCTGGCTTAAATTCTGTATTTATGCCAGGAAACAGTTATTTTTGTCCTACAGTGCAGTGTAAGTTTTTCACTTTGCCGCCGGAACTGACAGTTTGTTCAGTTGATTAGCTGCTAGCCTGGCAGTTTTTTTTCTTGTATTTTTTATTTTTATTTTTTGCACTCTTATTTAGCTGGAATTTCGGGCATAACTCGCAGCTAATCAAAGTTAGTTGAGTGTTGTTCTTCTTGTTGCGCGCAAAATAAGGAAAACAAAAATGCTTCAACCACAGCGAACAAAATGAAATTTTGTATATACAGATTTAATAATCATTATAAATTTACTCTGTATCATAATAAAATAATTCCAAAAAAATGTTTATCAGATTTTTGTACAGTAAAAAATGATATTGTGCGCAAATAAACACATTTGTGTGTGTGAAGAAATGTGTGAAAACTCACTTACATTAAATATATTTGGTTCTGGGTTATTAATTTTATTTGTTTTTTTTTTTTTTTTGAGTTCTGTTTTGTTTAGCTAACGCACACCGCCCGCTGTTCGCTTATTTATTTATACAAATTGTTGAAAATTTATCGGGCGCCAAAAACATATCACAAGTTCCGCAACTAAATTCTCGCAAACGAACGCGACTGCTCGTTGGCGCCTCAACTTGGCAAATGAGCCCACAAAACTGTTCCTCTTTGCCACAGCGAAGCTGGCCATCATTCACACATCCACAACCAGCCCCAACTCCCCGCCAGCCTGGCGAACTGCTTTGCCGACACTTGTGCTGGCAGGGCACGGACAAGCAGTGGGCGGCGTGTTTCGCGCTGTGCAACAAGTTGCAACAAAATTGCTTTTCAGATGCAAAATAAGTTTCTGTCGCTCGTTTTTATACCACGTGCTCTTTAAGAACGAAAGTTTTTTGCAATTTGTGTATTTGTTTTTTGTTTAAACAAATTTCGAAATAATTTAATTAAAAAGTTAAAACTATACATGATTATGATTTATTTGTTTCCATTTCTCCGTTAAACAAGTTGCAACAAAATTGCTTTTCACATGCAAAATTAATTTTTGTCGCTCGTTTGTATACCACGTGCTCTTTATGAACAGGGTGTATAAGTCGGTCAAAGTTATTTACAATTTGTATATTTGTTTTTTGCTTAAACAATTATGAAATAATTTAATTAACAAGTAAAAACTATACATTTTGTGATATATAATTGTGATTTAGTTGTAAATAATTCGCATTGATTATTTTATCGTTTAAAGCCCAGTACCTTATTTTATGATATATTATAACGCGGCTTAAGAAAATATCCATAGGAATGCATTTTTCATGCAAAGTAGTGTAAAGCCTTTTATTTAGACTGAATTGTAGGATTTTCAATACTTGATAGTTTTTCATTATTTTCTATCGTATTTTTAAAACACATGATTTCAATGTGAGGAGATTTGACAAGCCCGATTGTTTTCTGTTTTCGTTTATTTGAAACAATTTGTAAATCTTAAACTGTGGTTACATTTACAATTTAGTTAAGTTAGGGTATTTTGGAGTCTAGCATTTATTTCTCTTAACTGTTACAACTCAAGTGCGTTGGCTGACAATAGAAGCTGCTGCCAGGAAGGCAACTCAAGGGTTCTGACTGATTTACCAGCTGCTGAAGCGCCAAGTCTAGCGCCAAATGAATTGTTGCAGCAAATAAATTTAAGCAGCTGCCTGGCAACTGGCAGCCGCCCACAACTCGCAACCAAACCCCCCGCTGTTGAAGCGGAACGCCAACTGCTCGCAGCTGTTGTGGCTTACATCTTGTTGAAAGTCGGATGACAATGGTAACTACAAATCAGAAAGTGAACCGATGCAAGAGAGCGCCAAAGTGCACTTGAGCATATTTGCCAACTGAATTAAGCTGCTCGGCGAGAAAGCCTCGTTGACAGCTCCTCAAGCCACAGTCAACAGCATTGCCAGCTATTTAGGTAGATTTAGCTCAGCTTATTTATATAACTGCAATGCAAATAGATGTTCTATTTGTTCAAGAGTTAGTTCATTAATGTCCCTTTTTGAAATTACCCAGTAAAGATTTCTTTTGCGAATATGATTCTTAAATTTAGAAAAAAAAAACTATTGTTTTTGTCACTTGTTATAAGATTAAATTATATTTAAATTTATATAATTGTCTATTTTTTGTTATTTGTTACATTTTTGTATTTAAATTTAAGGTTTAAAAAGCAACTCGTTTTCAGTTCCAAGCATTCCATAAAATTTTTTCTCTTAATACAATTTTCTGAATTTTTTTTTCAAAGATTTTTAACTATATTTCTACTCTTCTAAAAAATTCGTATTGTTTTATATTAAAATTTATAAAAAATTTTAAAATGAAGCATGAGTAAGAAATAAATAATTTTTTAAATAGATGCATAATTTCTGTATGGCTTTAAACGAGTTTTTGAGCTTATAATTTTTATTAAAGTCAGTTTTAGTCAGTTTAAATTAACAAAAATGTTGGAATTTTTTTTTTGACAAGACTATCTTCAAAAAATGCTTAAGATTGTTGTCTTCTCTCAAGAGATGGAGCTAATTTTATTTTTTTCAAAAAAAAAAAAAAAATAACTAAAATAAGAAGATAAGTTTTTCCAAAAAGATACTAGATACTCTTTGTAACTCCCCCAATCTTCA
Organism: Drosophila micromelanica; assembly: GCA_004143825.1. Classification (NCBI taxonomy): domain Eukaryota; kingdom Metazoa; phylum Arthropoda; class Insecta; order Diptera; family Drosophilidae; genus Drosophila; species Drosophila micromelanica. Next base: position 13,658 of record SCDY01001130.1, read on the forward strand.
GGCAGTTTTGAGATTTTTAGTAAAAATAAAACAAAATAATATTATTTTTGATATTGTTTTTTACAAAACATTTTGTATTATGTTTTATATTTATTACGCAGCTCAAAGATGATAACAACTTGGTGGAGTTAAAAAAATATTGTTGTTAAACATATTTTTTTTGCTAGTTTATTTTATGTTTGTTTTTTGTTATGCCATAATTAGCAATAAATGCGTCAAGTGCACGTAGGGGGCAGATTAAGTGGCTTGCAGAAAAAGAAAGAAAGAGGAGAGAAAAAATGAAGTGAGTTCGTTGTTAGCCGGGCTTAAAGCGCAGCGAGTACCCGGTCCGCGGTCAGACAGTGAATCACGTGCCGATAGAACGATTATGCGAATATTATTGTGAGTGTGTTATATGAACGCATGAATAAAGGCGAACGTCGCCGACCTATATAAGACGGCGGTGCGGCCAACAAGACATCAGTGACAACGTCAACCAGCAACCGACCAACCAACGAACCACCCAACTATCCAACCACCCAACCACCATGTCAGCTCTCAGCTTCTGCCTGCTCCTCAGCCTGGTCATCGCAGCCGTTGCCCAGTACTACGGCGATTACGATGACTTCACCTTCAACCAGTACGACTCGGTGCCAATGGGCGGCGTCCAGGTGGATTACCTGTACAGCAACACGGGAGCTGTTTACGGCCCTACACAGTCCAGAGCCTACGCTTATGCAAGTGTTAGTGGACCCGGCAACGCCAGGGCCATTGCCGAAGCCCCAGGAACGAATGGATACCCCAGCGTGCCATCTTATCCCAAATATCCGCCTGTCTACACAGCAGCGCCAACAGTAGCGCCAACAGCGGGGTCAACTGCGGCATCAACTGCAGCGCCGACCTATCCGACCTATCCTACCTATGCACCAACTGCGGCGCCAACTGCAGCGCCAACAGAAGCACCAACTGCAGCGCCAACAGAAGGGACAACTTTAGCGCCAACTGCGGCGCCAACTGCAGCGCCAACAGAAGCGCCAACTGCGGCGCCAACATCGGCGCCAACTGCAGCGCCAACTGCAGCGCCAACTGCAGCGCCAACAGCAGCTCCAACTTTACTGCCAACTTTACCACCAACTTTACTGCCAACTTTACCGCCAACTTTACTGCCAACTTTACCAACTTTACTGCCAACTTTACCAACTTTACCGCCAACTTTACTGCCAACTTTACCGCCAACTTTACTACCAACTTTACCAACTTTACTGCCAACTTTACCAACTTTACCGCCAACTTTACTGCCAACTTTACCAACTTTACTGCCAACTTTACCAACTTTACTGCCAACTTTAGCGCCAACTGCGGCGCCAACAGCGGCGCCAACTGCGGCGCCAACAGCGGCGCCAACTGCAGCGCCAACAGAAGCGCCAACAGCGGCGCCAACAGAAGCGCCAACAGCGGCGCCAACTGCGGCGCCAACAGCGGCGCCAACTGCGGCGCCAACTGCAGCGCCAACAGAAGCGACAACTTTAGCGCCAACTGCAGCGCCAACTGCGGCGCCAACTGCAGCGCCAACTGCAGCGCCAACAGAAGCGACAACTTTAGCGCCAACTGCAGCGCCCACAGGTGCAACGGTATCGCCTCCAGTGGTTGGGTTTAGAGCGATTCTTCCCCCAACGGCGAACACTGTAAGCAAGACTCTCTCTTCTACTCTTTTTCTCCTACGGAATCTTTTCGCATTTCAAACTTCTCTAAACTTTACTCTCTTCAGAACAATCTTGTAACGGTCCAAATGAACGTAACTAACCTTAAGATCGACACCGGCTGTGTGGTCCCGAATTTCAATCTCAATTTGATCAGCCTTGCTCACAACTCCACCGTCAAGGGCTGCATTGTCGAAGGAGGAAACTGATTCTGCATGGATGCAGGATATGGAAAATACTACTAATTTCACACGCATATTTAACTCGACCATGCAATATGTTGTGTGTGTTTCATTAACCACAATAAATAATAATTATTAACGGCCCACAAGGAACTCTCTATTGAATTATATATCAGAAATCGGTAATAATCGACTGGCGCACTTATCACACCTGCTCATGCCAACAGGTGTTTGCTATTGTTTGGCAAGCATTTGTTTTTCTTTTTTTTTCTATTCTGTTTTCCATTTTCCGTTTACCTATTCAATTTTCTATTTGTGCTTATTTTTTCTGGGCATTGTTCGTGCTTATCTGCCGGCAATAAATGGCATTAGAAAGCTTAAAAAAAGCCAACAAAATAGACAATGGAGCAGCACTTAAAAAAAGTTTTACGCCTCCCCTCTCTCTCTCTCTCTCTCTCTCTCTCTTTCTCTCAGATTTCATTTACTATGGAATTGCGGAAATTAGGGATAGGCCAAAGCGGCTGCCAGCGGCAAAATTGTGCATTACGTACACCCCCATAAACACCCCCCAAACGCCCCCAAACGCCCACAAACACCTACAAACACACTTCACACCCACAGCTAATAATACATTTACATTCAAATTGTTTTGCCTTTGTGCTGATTTTTGCTCTGATATCATTTCAGGTACTATAAGATTAATTTATGTTTCTATTGTCGTTACAAAAGTGCGATAAAATGCGTAAAAAGGGTTTTGCATATATATATATATATATACATTTTTTTTGATTAGCCAATTGTCATTTTAAATAGATTAAGGTAAAATGCGTAGGTTTTTATCTCTTTGAACTGTATTCCGTTATGGCTTATCGGCTGTTGATTTTCACAATTCAACAAATTGTAGATATGCTCATTTATTTCTTTTAATTAAATTGTTGTCACTGCCTTAAAAATACATTTATTTTTGATAAATATTACTCGTCTGTCATCTAACTATTTATTATTTTATTTGTATTTTATTAATTCCTGCGTCACTTTATTCGTACTTTGTAATTTATTTTCTTCACTTTCCATTATATTTATTTATTTATTACCTATTTGGCTTCTATTGTTACTTGAATTTATCTGGGTTATAAGTTTCAGTTGCGAGAAGCAATTATTTATTTTAAGCCACAATGTTAGTTGACTTTCTTAATGCACACTTACTTTTCATGAAATGAAAAAAGTTGAAGAAATTAGTTTACTTAGCAAGAAGAATAAAATGTAACACTTGATATTTATATTGCTATATAATGATTGATTGATTTTCATGTCCAATAATATTTATAATTTTTTTTTACATCTACTAACTTAATTTTCAAAACTGGCATTTACAGTGCGCAAAAAAAAATCAGTTTCCCCTATTTTACTGTAAAAATTGCGATTGAAAATAAGTATGAACAAAAAGCATAAAAATAAAAACTGTTTTTAGTTTTTCTCACACCTTCCATTGCGCAATAAGCGCTGAAGAAGAAAAAAAAGAATGCTGAAGCTGAAAACGAAGAGCAAAATGTGAAAACGTTGAAATTTAAAAGACAGCTGAGAAGGCTTGGCCCCAGCAGATAACTGGCTATCAATTGGGCCAATTGTTACAGCTCGGCATCTCGACCGTTGCCCATTGTTGTCGTGGTTGTTGTTGTTGTTGACTTTGGCGGCATCTTAAGCCGGTTATCGACAAGTTCACATAAATCAACATATTCTTTTTGATACCCTAACCGCAAAGCTATATTGAAGGCATGTCCGTGCCCATTACCGATATCTAAATTGCTGATCAGAATGACACGAATTTGATACAGCTGTGTGCTTATGTCCTATTGGAACAATTGGTACTCTATACTTGACATTATCTTTTTAAAAATATATTAAATATTAAATATATTATAATATATAATCTGTGTCATTTCTGGCGTATTATAAAATGTTTTTGTATTTTACATAATACCTTTAATCTAATTTATAGGGCATTTTGGCGTCTACGACAAGCAGGCACTTGGTTCCTTTCTTCTTATATTTTGTATATATATATTTTTAATAAATTTGCTTAGCTATGCAAATATTTTATTTAAATTTCATAGGATATAAATCAAAGCACAGGCGGCGCCCACACCACGGTCCGGACAGGACTCAAAGAATTTGATTTTGATTGCATTTTTTCTTCGCTTTGAATTGATATTTATGGCCGCGAAATTGGCTTATAACATTATGTATACGCCCCGTTGTGTTTGCTGTTACTTGTTTACAATTAATCCAAATCAGTAAAAAAAGCGGCAGCCATTGACAGACGCTAGGACAGGGGGGAGAGGTGGATGGATATGGAAAAGCTTAAGAATAAAAATGTGTTTGTTATTTTTATTCGCTTTAATTCCATATGTTTCCGTGTATGGTGTACATAAATGAGCACAATTTACGACACCTGCTTGCCACACTTTGGGGCATTGCACATGTTACCCGCCTGTTGCACAAAGCCCCTAAATTTGCACAGGAATCAAGTCATGAATTCGTAATCGACCTTTGAGCTTCAACAAGAATCAGCTATAAATTAAGAAAGTCAATGATAAAGAGAGCATGATAAGATAAAGATAAGCTTTGTAACCAATAGACAGGTCAATTCAATATATTAATCATAAATAATATTTATAGAATTTTATAAGTTTTTCTTTATAAACAAAGTTATAAGAGCTAAAAGCTTTGCAGGAATGATTTAATTATTCACGAAGTAATTATTTCAATTTCGAAAAATATTTTTAGTGAAAAGCAAAGAATAACAAAATATATATACTTTTTGCTAAGAACCATCTGAACTTTGCCCATAGGTATACGAAACAAAGTCAAAGTTCCTGCAGAGGCCAAACATTTGTTAAAGTATTTTGTAAAATTTTGAAGTTATTTTGTAGTTATTTAATTGAATTATTTATTTATAATTTTTATATCGACTAGGTATATATATACATATATTGATGCTGATTAAGAACAAATATAATTAACCCAAGCAAAGAGAAGACAGCAGAAACAAATGTCAAGCGGAACATGATTTAAAATGAATTACAAACAAAATTGGCTAAAGAAAATGCGGCAACAAAATTGTAAACGTAAACAGGGCCAGACATGGTAAATGTGAGTGGGGGCGGGGCGGGGCAAGAGCAACAGATAAAAAACACAAATTATATATACATGAAGTCCACAATTACCAAATTTGTATACTCAATGTGGGGGAGTGTGCGTGTGTGTTTCTGTGTGTGTGTGTGTGTGTGTGTGTGTGTGTGTGTAACAGAAGATGTCGACGACGTTTGCGGCAATGAAATTCAATCCAGTGTCCGTTTCTTGCAATATTCCTGTTGCGTCTCTTGTTGTTGTTGTTTTCGCTTGGGCGGGCATAAAAATTTAATAAGCGCCCAAAAGCTGGCTACAATAAAACCGTAAGTACTAGTTGTGGGCGGCGGGTGGTGCTACGCAATGCACAGAGATGAGTCGCTGCTAAATTCATAAGCACCGACAGAAACGCCCAAAATTATGCTATTAAAAAAGAGCAACAACCGCCCACAAAATGGGCCCAACGAACCTTTGGGCTGGAATGGGACAGCACTTGAACCAAAGTTGACATAGGACTCGAGCAGAACGCACAGGTCGCACTGAAAAACGGCACCTGCAGCCCTAGGTGTTAGTACCGGGCCAAGAGCCAGCCGGTTGGCCTCATTAGTGACGCATTTCGATTCGGCCCAAAGGACCTGAAGGCTATGAAAGCACTTGATGTATAAATAAATTGATCATTTCGGCCATTGATTCACATAACCATTCCTAATTAACTGCGAAATTTGAGTACGACAAACTATGAAATAAAATTCAAATGTTTTTTATTTATTGATAATAACTATATAAAACAAATTTAATAAACGAACTGTAATCTCTTTAAAGGTGCTATATTAAGATATGATAAAATATAAAATTTGTCAAGCAGCCAGTTTTATCCCAATTGAACATGCACAAAGAACGTAACTTTATCCGAATTTAATGATACACTTCATTAATTTTGAAGCAATTTGTATTATTATTATTTATTTTTTTTTATTTGAAACTTGTTTTACATATTTCTGATATGAATATTAAGTCATTATATCACATTCCAACATTTCTTAATGAATTGTGTGTATTTTTATTTTCTTTTTGCTTGTAATCCTTGACATCTGCAGTAGCTTTTATATTTGACTGAATATTTATTTGAACGGCTTATGCTGGTTTCTGTTTTTATGGTTGTCTTTACACAGTTTTTAGTGTCTAATATGCTTTTTGTTGTTGTTGTTGTTTAAAAACCTCTATAAGCTGTCGATGGGGTGCTGTTTCTACCATTTTTTGGCTTGACCAACATTCATAAAGAACTTTCATTTGTTTTTGCGTCATGTGTGCAAATGTTTACACTCTAGTCTTCTGCTGTGTGTGTGTCTTGGTGTGTGCGGGTATATTATACATATGGAATTCTAATGAGCAGCGCTAACTCAACGCTGCCTCTGTTTAGGCGCGTGCCAAGTTCACAAAAATAAATAAAAGGAAACATTGGGAAAATGTCTTTTACGGGTTCACTGAAAATTAAATGCCCTGAAAAAAATATGGAAAAAATTTAAAAATATGAAACAAAGTATATTAGTTATAAACAAAAAAGTATTTTTTTTTATTTAAATGTATTTTCGATTTTTCGTTCTTCAACAATATATACGATATATGTTTTATTATATTACGTTTTTTTTTATAATAATCTGAGATAAGATATTTGGAAGACTGCATATAAATAATATGTTATTTTTTTTAATAAAGTAAAGTATGAAATAAGCTTAAGTTAAAGCCAAAAAAGTTTAACCCTAAAAAAGAAAAGGATATCTTTGAAAACAAAGAAAATTCTTTAAAAATAAAGTTTACCGTTCCGACCAAACACTTTCATGTAAGCTAGTATATATAATGGAAAAAAAAAGAAGAAAATATCTCAAGCAGATATCTAATGTACATGATATCTGCATACGTTCAAATGAGGCTATTTTTGTAAAACAAAAATAAAGAGGGCCTTGAACTGCTGTTATTTAGATTTCAAACAGTTTATGACCTATTTGGTAATACCCATACAGAGAGTACACGGAAATAGCATTTATCACGCGCATTGTTGAAGACAGTGCGAATGATTTTCTCAATGCATAACGAGAAAACTGTCACAAAAAGCGCTTTATGAATAAAGGAAGAGAAATGACCAAAAGACAAATGCGAACAAAAGCCATTTGAATTTACCTGCAAGCCAGCACAGGACACGCATTGCGACGGGAAAGCCGGCAGACGGACAACTAAAGACAACTCAAAGTTATACAGTTAGAAAATGTTGCCGACGGCCATTGAATTTGCCTACACGTGACTGGCCCGAAGATGTTGTGCCACAGGCGGATTGTACCGTGGTTAGACAGCTAATCGAATCAGCAAACCGCAGACCGACTCCCCGTAAAGTAAACACATATGTGTTTTGATAACAGCTGGTCCGACGCTGCGTATACGCAATGTCTGATAGATTTTTAGCGACTATTTTTAAGCCCTGGGCCAAAAAAATCAGATGCAGTGAGAGAGAAAAATATTATTTTTTGATATTATTCTTTCTGTTTTTTTTTATATTTTTTTTTATTTACTCAAACGATACGAAGGAGTTGCACACACACACACACAACACGAAATTTATGAGCGCCGCGTGAATAAATCATAAATGCATTGACATGAAATTTCATCGCTTTGGGACTGCGGCGAACTTGAACTTGAGAGGAAATTATTTCAATTACAAACATGAGCAAGGGGGCAACTATCTTATATATATTAAATTGATAAACAACATCAAAAGAACAGACACAAATTTGTATTTTTGAACTAACGCGTGGCCAATCACTGACATAAGAATTTATATTCTATGTTGCTATTTATAGATGTGAATACTTCCGTACTTACCTGCTTTAAGTAGAGCCATGTGCACAATATACTTTGTTTTTTTGTGTTTACGTTCAAAGACTAAAATCTGCGCATACCATTAAATAAATATATATTTATTATAAATGTACACCATAGTTCACTTGATTTCATATTATTTCATGCACGTTTCTCTACTCACTTAAATTCGCGCCAAAAAAAAAATATATATATATTTAATAATAAAATTGAGAAAAGCCGCATCTGGCGACCGCTCGCAACGGCTTCGAGTTGGTAAGTGAAGCTGACGGCGGAAAGCTGAGCGCCAGCTTGAAATGTTTCCCATGGGTCCTACAGAGTATCCTACAAGTTTGCCAGCAAGCAGTGCTAACTGTTATACGAGGGCTGTTCTTATTGATAGCAAGCAATGGCAACTAACTTGCACAGTGGTTCACAAAACGATAAACGTTTGCAAATATTTTACTGGCACCGAAGAAGGTTTTTAAATTTTATAGTGAATAGCCTGTTTATTGATTTCCAAGGTTTGCTTAAATGCGAAAATATATATATATATATTAATTAAATATATAAATTGCATGCGTGTAAAACAGTTTTATGTAGTGCGTATAACAGTTATACGTCAGCAATTTTGTTTTTCTCGTGAATTTATAAACTGATTTCGTTTCCACTGTTGCCGCACTTTGTAACATGATCTTTGTTTGAACATTTTGCTCACAAATTGTAGGGTACAAAATGTGGTTGAACAAAATTATGTTTTTATTGGTGTTAATTAAGCATAAAAAGTGCCAGATAACTATTTAGAGGTGATTAAATAAACTAAAAGTAATTAAATAATTTTGTGATAACCGTCAAAAAGCTAAATAATAGTCATATAAAGCATTTTTTGTTTTTTTGCGATTACGGATGAAAATTATATTATCCTTATTATAATTTTTAGCCTATAAACTTAATAAATCATTCAAATTGTTTTGTAGTTGTGTGTGTGTAATTAGATGCTCTTTTAGAAACTAGTTTTAATAGCAATAAACAACCATTTTTAAAGTATACCCAAAACAAAAAGAAAATTGATATAAAACGGTATCTTATTGGTGAAAAATGTTTTAAGCAGCACTCGTTGCGAACTTTCTTAGATGCTGTGCACTGCTCAATGCACTGCTTGCCAAGCTGCCAAAGCTACAAGCATGCATAATTAAGCAGTGCACTGCACGCATCGTGCGCACAGCAGTGTAAAGCAGTTTACGCAAGTTAGTTGCTTTTCAAATGAAATGTGATGCATTGCAAAAACAAAAGAAGAAAAAACAAACCGCATTTAGTTAGTTGAATGCATAATGTATTACTAATTTAGTTAAGGGTACCCAGGTTGCAATTATCGGGCGCTCTGCCAGGCTGCGTTCAATCAGCGGAAACGCTGGCGCCAACATTTACAGCACAAAGCGCAGGTCAGTCACGTAACCCTCCCGATGATAAGACGCAGCTAACAAAGATGCAGCGGCAGCAGTCGCAGCAGCCGCAGCAGCAGCAGCTGTTGCTCTGCGTTTGGATATAAAAATGCGAGTGCAGGGCCAGTTGGGCATATCAGTGTTAACAACACCTTCGACATGTGGCCACAGCTCAGTTTAACAGTGTTCGCATTTGGCTTTCTCGGCCTGGTCGAGGCACAGCCCTGTCGTGACGATCATCAGGAGCAGCTAGGATATAGCCGATTGGACTACACCGTCTGCGGTCGACCGGTTTGCGCCACCGATGGCTATTGCTATCGTACTTTTCAAAATATCTGCAGCCTAAGAAATTTAAATATGCAGCTACTTTTTACCGGACAAAGGGGTGAGTTTACTGCAACTCTGAAACGTCGTCCTTGAAACGGTTTAACCTGCATCATATCTAGAATTTGTGGAAGCTGACATGCAGTACTGCGTGGCAAGCTCAGCCTGGCTCGACTACAACACACCCTACAGGCCACGTGCCCGCCTGCCCCCCGCCGCCTACGAAAATGCCTACGCCTATGTCCCGCCCTATTCATATAATTCACCACAGTATGCTGAACCATATAATCCCTATCGCTATCACAAAGCACAGGAAGTCTATGCTCCGACCCTCGGCTACAGCGCTAGGGATGACTATGCCAGTCTCTGGGATCGGTATTTGGAAAGACAAGAATTGTTGGCACAGCAATACGCCCGTCCGTATACCCTATACAAGAGTCCAACAGCAACCAGCACAACAATTGCCACTACATTAGCATCCACAACTGCGTCAACAGTTGCTGCAACTACAGAGTACACATTGCCAACAGAATCCACAACACCATCTACAACACCATCTACAACACCATCCACAACACCATCTACAACACCACCTACAACACCATCCACAACACCAGCTACAACACCATCTACAACACCACCTACAACACCATCCACAACACCGTCTACAACACCATCTACAACACCATCCACAACACCATCTACAACACCATCTACAACACCATCTACAACACCATCTATAGCGCCTTCTACAACAAGCTCAGGCACATCGGTTACAACACCATCCTCAGCGTCTTCTACTGTAAACTCATCAACAAGCGAATCGGGTTCAATAGGGGCAACAAGTGCACCAGCAACACAATCATCAATTGCATCCACAGCAACAAGTGTAAATACAACACTATCAACAATAGCACCAACAACAACAACAAGTGTAAATACAACCGGAAACACATCTACAACCCAATTTACGGTACAAATCACAACAACCAGTGCACCAGCAACACAATCAACAAGTCAAAATACAACAGAAATCACGACAACAAGTGTACCTACAACACAATCCACTATACCATCCACGGAGACAACGATGACAACGACCGCCACACCAGAGTCAACAACAGTTACACCAGCTTCAACTGCAAGTACAACACAATCCACACAAGCATCCACAACGATTTCTACAGCACGGCCGAACTTATGCAGGGATAGAGCAGAGTCCCTAGTAGTAAATATAGAAAATACCGCAGCAACTCAGTCAACAACAAACTCCACAACGCCAGCTACTGCAGAGCCCACAATATCATCCACCACAGTAGCAACTACAACAGAGCCCACAATATCAACGACGACAAATTCCTCAACAGCATCCACGACAACAACACCTACAACAGAGTCCACAATGTCATCCACGACAACAGCATCCTCAACAGCATCCACGACAACAACACCTACAACAGAGTCCACAATATCATCCACCACAGTAGCAAATACAACAAATTCCTCAACAGCATCCACGACAACAGTAGCTTCAACAGAGTCCACAATAGCATCCACCACAGCAGCAGCTACAACAAATTCCTCAACAGCATCTACGACAACACTAGCTACAACAGAGTCCACAACAGCATCCTCAGAGTCCACAATATCATCCACGACAGCAGCAGCTACAACGGAGCTCACAAAAGCAATCGCAGCCACCAGAAGGGATATGGCTGCCGTAAGTATTTCGAGTGCAAAATTACAACAATGTCTACCTTGAATACATTCAATACACGCATATCTTTTTTTGCATTTGTTTTCATTTATTTATTTTAATAGAGCTTCCACGTTTCTCGAACAACAACAAAAGCGCCCACTGTGGCACCTGTAACAGACACCACACTGACAACAAACTCCACAGCAGCAGCTACAACAGAACCCACAATAGCATCGACGCCAACAGCATCCTCAACAGAGTCCACAATAGCATCCACGACAATAGCGTCCTCAACAGCATCCACGACTACAGTAGCTACCACAGATTCCACAATATCATCCACCACAGTAGCAACTACAACAGAGCCCACAATATCATCGACGACAGTAGCAGCTACAACAAATACCTCAACAGCATCCACGACAACAACAGCTACAACAGAGTCCACAATATCATCCACGACAATAGCGTCCTCAACAGCATCCACGACAACAGTAGCTACCACAGATTCCACAATATCATCCACGACAGCAGCAGCTACAACAGAGCCCAAAATAGCATCTAAGACAACAGTATCCTCAACAGCATCCACGACAACAGCAGCTACAACAGAGCCCACAACAGCATCCACGCCAGCAGCAGCAGCAGCTACAACAGAGCCGATAACAACATCCGCAGACGGCAGCAACGTAAGTAATTTGCGTGCCACATTACATTTTCAACACGTAATGTAATTTTTCAATACGCTCATATCTCGTTTTTTTGCATTATTTTTTTTCGTACTTTTTTTTTTGTATTATTCTAATAGAGCACTCTGGTTTCTGTGGTTCTTACAATGCCGGACGGCCGAGTCTTCAAACTCGCACTTGCCTCACAGATAACCCAGCCAACAACGGGCCGCAAAACGTGCGACGCGGAGACCAATTTGGAAGTGAGCATTAGGGGCGGATCGGAGACGCTCAAGTTTACTGGGTGCTTGGTCAGCAACTTTACCGAATGCGATACAGGCCTTGGCTTATCGACAACAACCAGCAGCAGCACCACCCGCAAATCGGCTGGCTATAACCCCTACGATTACCACTATGGCTATGCGTATGGCGAAAGTTACGGTTCCGGTTATGCTGCCAGTTACGGTTCCAGTCATGATTCCGGCTATGCACCAGTTTCCGGTCCTTCCTATGCTACCGCCTCCGCCTCTGCTTCCGCTTCCGTGCATTTACCGTCCAGCTGGACTGATTATTATCAGAATTCCGAAACATACTGAAAGACCTACCTCAATAATTCCATATTTCTAGAAATCGTATATGTAAATACTGTTTTTGATACCCAAGCGATTTTCCGAGCAACTGACACGTGTCTGACATTTGATATCGAAAATATTCCACAATGTTTTTACTTAGCTTTAGTAATACGACGTTTCAATAATTGATGACTCGCCCGCTTTTTGCGTATTTCGGTGCTGAGTTGGGTATTTTATATGTTTGCGTTAATTCATTACAACCATTTTATTAATAAATATTCGATAATTTTACCAAGAAACACTTTTGCACTTATTTGAAATGCGTAAAAATTGGGTATATTGGTTTTCTCATATTATTTGTACCCATTCTTCCGCCAAGATATAACTCATCTTGTTTCATCCAAGACTGAATTGAATTATCGCATCAGATACAAATTGAAAAAATTTCCCTTTTAAATCTATATCTCTTATATTTCATACTTTCATAACTTTGTCAAAAGTTAAACAATTTGTATGTTTGATGGCATTTTGGTTATTATTAATCCTCTACATTTATAATATATTCTGTTTTGAAAATTTAATTTTTTCAATTTTTTTTTGGTAAAAAATCTAAAGTCTATTTTTTAATTTTTTCGTGGGCTCATTAAAAAAATCAAATGTTATTCCAAAATCATGCTAAATTTGACAAACATATTTTCATCTAATTCTCTCGTATCTATAGCTCTCATACTTCAAAGTTCCATAAATTCGTCAAAACGAAAGTGATTTATTGTTTGATGACGTTCTGTTCATGGCTTGTCTTCTTGATTTCATGTGAGTTTAAAATTAATAAACAATTAAAATACTTTAAATTTTTTAATTAACAATTTTTTTTTTCAAAATGTTGAATTACTAATTTATATTTTTATTCGATTGTGTTAGTCACTGTTATTATATAAAACAACATTATATAATTCTAATATTATTATTGTTATTATTATTGTGGAATGTATTTCGCATTGCATGTTTGTATTATATTAAATTATTATATTAATATATGTTAAAAATGTTTTGCATGATATATCTGATCCAAACTAGATATAGGGTAAATTCTAGTCAGCTCTTGTTTTATTTAACCAATGAATTCCCATACTTTTTTAGATACCTGCTGACGCTGAAGATGTTCGATATCTGTCGCAATGAGCTGCGTGCCTGCACAATGAATCACAATCATTGTCATGTGTATTCATAATTCGTAATGTTTTCGAGTTAAAACAATTTAATTCACAAAATTTTCCCGTGTCGCAAAACTGAACTTGGAACACGAATAACTGTGATACGACTCCAACCCATACAATTTCATAAGCCAAAAGAAAAAAAAAAACATTAAACAAAAGGCAAAAAACAACTTAAGCTAACCGTCTGGCTTTAACGTAGAAGCGTTGATATAACTAATTACCGAAATGAGGCAATGGACACGTAGACATTGCTTTGATATGAGGGCATAAGCTGGTGGCCCATTGAAGGTCGTCGTATAAAAAGCGAAGCCTGCGCGAGGCTAATCCATAGTCGAGTTTAGGATAGTCCACAAAATGCTCGCATTCTATTTGTTCGCCCTCAGCTGGTTGTCTGGCCTGTCCTGGAGCTCGGGTTACGGCGGACCCGGACCCGTACCCGTACCCGTACCCGTACCCGATTACGTTTACGATGACGCCGCGTGTGACTCTATCGTGTGTTCATCGGATAAAGCTGAAGTCTGTGCCAAGCGTCTCGGGTTCCAGCAATCAACCTTCGCTAATGCCTGCGAGGTGCAGCGTCACAACTGTAGAACCCAACAAAGTAAGATCAGACCAAATCCGAGATCTGAGTTCGCAGATGGTAAATTACGTTTGTCTCTTACAGATTGGCGGATACTCTTTGAGGGTCCTTGCCACTGTCCAGTCAAGTGTCCATCCATTTGCAGACCTATCTGCGCCGGGCTTGCGAATACCCAGAGAACCTTCTTGAATCTCTGTGAAATGATGAAGTCCATATGCCAATCTGGCAGACGTAAGTAGCCAAGATTATAGATTACTCATTCTTTATCATATATACATTCTTATATTTTATAGTTTTTTATTTTTATCCACATATATTTTAATTTCACTCCTCTTACTTTAAACTCTTTTATTTAAGCCTGGGAATACATACAGGATGGCGCATGCGTCGTGGAAGAATACCCGGATTATTCAGGACCAATTATTCCCCATGGACAGTATGGGCCACAACATTATTGGCCACCTGCTTATGGCCCACAATATTATCAGTCACCTGTCTATAGACGTCCTTTCTATGGATACCAGTCCATGGTTAATAGACCCTACAATGCACAGCTGCAATCGTATCCCCGCCCAATCTCAAGGGACTTTTTGCCCACTGAGTCCAGCGATGCATTCGACACAACAACGAGCTCCACTTATTACGAACCCTTCACGTATTCATCTTCATTGGCTACAAACGATCTCTCGCCGAGCACAGTGGAAACGACCACTCAGGTTACGGCATCAGAATCTACGACAGAAGCAACCGTGAATTCAACTACGAATTCGAGTTCAGACTCGACTACGGACTCGACACCAGTTTCAAACAATTCAACCACACCGAGCCTCAGAGCTAAAGGTTTGAATCTAGCTGTAGTTAGGAATCAAACTGAAAGTGATCCATCTAATAGCACAATTGCTTCGGAAGCCTTAACAGGAGATACATCGGAAACTACACCGATTACCCCTGATTCCACAACAGAAAACTTGGCAAGTTCAACAACGAATTCCACGTCGGAAGCTGCAGCTGTAAATACGACCCAAAATGCTCCAATTAGCTCTACGACTTCTTTATATAAGAACTCGTATACAACACCAGTTCCGTATTATTCAGAAAAACCTAGTCCATATACTGAAGGAGCTCCAAATTATAACACATCTTTACCGAGTACCCCATCTACGATATCGAGTTCAGATTCGACTACGGACTCGACACCAGTTTCAGACAATTCAACAGCCCCGGTCAATGCACCTAACATCCGAGCCGAAGGTTTAAGTATAGCTGTAGTTGACAACCAAACTGAAAGTGATCCATCCAATAGTACAATTGCTTCGGAAACTACACCGATTACCCCTGATTCTAGTTCCACAACGGAAAACTTGTCAAGTTCAACAACGAATTCCACCACCGAAGCTGTAGCCGCAAATGAGACTCCAAATAGTTACACCACCTCTTTATATACGAACTCGTATGCAACACCAGTTCCGTATTATTCAGAGAAACCTAGCCCATATACTGAAGGGGCTACAAATTATAATACATCTTCACCGAGTACTCCATCAACAGATTCAACTACGAATTCGAGTTCTGACTCGACTACGGACTCGACACCAGTTTCAGATAATTCAACAACCCCGATCAATGCACCTAGCATCAGAGCTGAAGGTTTAAGTCGGGCTGCAGTAAGGGATCAAATTGAAAGTGATCCATCCAATAGCACAATTGCTTCGGAAGCCTTGACAGGAGATACATCTGAAACTACACCGATTACCTCTGATTCTAGTTCGACAACAGAAAACTTGACAAGTTCAACAACGGACTCGCCTTCAAACTCGACGTCCAACTCAAAAACTGACTCGACAAAGGCTCCATATAACACAGCAACGAAGCCCCAAGAAAATGGATTAAGGCAAGCTGCAGTTGCAAATACGAATTCGTATGCAGAAAAACCTAGCCCATATACTAGAAATGTCAAAAATGAAGGAGCTCCAAACTATAATGCATCTTCATCGAGTACCCCATCAACAGATTCAACTACGAACTCGACTTTGGATTCCAGTTCAGACTCGACTACGGACTCTACCCCAGTTTCAAACAACTCAACTACACCGAGCCTCAGAGCTAAAGGTTTGAATCTAGCTGTAGTTAGGAATCAAACTGAAAGTGATCCATCTAATAGCACAATTGCTACGGAAGCCTTAACAGGAGATACATCGGAAACTACACCGATTACCCCTGATTCTAATTCCACAACGGAAAACTTGGCTAGTTCAACAACGAATTCCACGTCGGAAGCTGCAGCCGCAAATGCGACTTCTTCACATACGTACTCGTATACAACAACAGTTTCGTATTATTCAGAGAAACCTAGTCCATATACTGAAGGAGCTCCAAATTATAATACATCTTCATCGAGTACCGCATCAACAACAATTGCATCCGATTCTTCCTTAGATTCGGTTTCGAATTCAACAACAATTTCCTCTGACTCAGTAGCGGAGAGCACCGCTGCAAAGCCTCAACTAGAAACCTTAATGGCTGTAGCACCAAATGCGACCCAAGAAAATCCAGCTAGTAGTACAACTTCTTCGGCGAGTACACCCACATACTCTGAATATACGGCCTCGAAGTCTAGCTCGGATGCCGTTTCGGAGTCAACAACAACAACAGTTTCTGCTGAGTCACCATCAGAACCAAAAATACAAGGCTTAATTGCGGTTAGTTCGAACTCGGAATCCAGTTCGAATTCAACAGATTTACCACCAACTGCCAGCAATGCTACTGAGACCCAGTTACAAAGTTTAGATACAACTTCAACAACAACAACTTCGGTTCCATTGGCTCCCATAAATGAAGCTACCAATGCCAGCCAGATAATCGTGTTTAAAAACGATACTGTTCAGATGGTCAAGATCAATAACCGAAGTCCGAATCAAGGTCAGATAAACATATTTATGTTTCCTCCGAATGGCTCGTCACAAAAAGTCGAAATCCAAAACAACTGAAACACTGTAAAAAATCACAAATTATACAACGACACAAGATCAATAAGCTAATCCCCAAAAAAATTGGTAAGACTAAAAATTTAAATATGGTTTTTATTATTTTGTTTTAATATTAAGAATATATGATAATATATTAACACATACATCTCGACAGCTCTTTTGCATGATTGATGATGATAACATAGAATTTGTTTACATTTATAGAGATACAATTGAATCTCGTATTTCTCTTACTAAGATTGAATTGGGTTAGCAAATCTTTGTTGATAAGACTTATCAGAGTTGGGTTAGTTTTTATCAGTCTTAAAAGTATTACAACTAATAAAAATAAAAGTTAGTTCTTTTTAAATTCATTTATTTTTCATTACGTATCAGGTTTTTTTAGAGCTGGTTTTGGAACTTCAATTTTTGGCCTAAATTGGGTTGCATTGCGAGCCACTTCGATGATGTCTAATTTAGTGGCCACTGTGGTGCTGGCGATGGTGGTGCCAACATTGCTGCCAGCCACGTCAGCTGCCAAGCTGGCTGTGGTGCTGGTGGACACCATAACATCCAGGCTGCTGTCGCTGCTGCTCTCCGCCGGAACTGTGCTTGTCCAGCTGGCGATGCGTGGCATATAAATGAATTTGATATCCCCGTCCGCTGGCTCAACTCCCTCCGTGGTGGTGCTGGGCTGCGGCAGCTCTGTGGTGGTGGTTGTAGTGGGTGGTTCGGGTGTTGTAGTGGTTGTCGTTGTTGTTGTGGTGGTGGTTGTGCTCGTGGTGCTGGGCGGCGTATCGGTGACCGTGCCTATTCCCGGCAAATAAAGCGACAGCGACGAGTCCGTTATGGCGCCATAATTCGGACCCACATCGGGTATATGGTAGACGCTATACGCGTTAACAGCTCGCGAGACGGAAACATCCGAATTGCTGTGGCTCAAATATTGCTGGAACTGCATCGGCGCTGGCGTTGTGGTTGAGGTTGTGGTTGTGGTTGAGGTTGAGGTTGAGGTGCTGCTGCTGCTGGTCTTGTTGGCCAAAATATAGTAGATCTTTTTGCCATTTGTGTTTGTGGCTGGCTTTGCGGTGGTGCTGCTCCGATAACGTCGCTGCTTCCGTTTGCCCTTGCCCCTTGATTTAGACTTGCGTCGACCCTCCTGACAGGGTCCTTTGTTCAGAATGCGCATGCCTGCAATTGAAATGCAAATAATATAACAAATAATACAAATAAATATTTCTGCAGGTTCGCATCCCAGGCTGGTGAATACTACGTATGTAGTTAATAACAGCTATAAGCAGTAGAAAAACGGTTAAAAAATATTGTTGTTTTTTTTTTTTGTAATTTTTGAGGCTGACTCTCTAAGATTGTGGTAGATATCGATTTTTGTGGCTCATCGATTTTCACGCCCACAAAAAATTATTGTGCTAAATTTAGGAAATGTGATTAGTCATCTGTTTGGAAATAATTAAAGTAGTAGGAAGATATATCGATTTTATCGAAATGATAGTCAAGCATATATTCCAAATTGGACGAACATTTCTAAAGCCCAATATACTATTTTCACTTCGTGAACGAGTAGAAATCGAAATAACATTAACTGCTACCCACTTTGCTTGGTGAGGCAGCCGCGTCGATGGGCCTCGCATTCATTCGCATAGGTGACGCCCCGCTGATCCGGATGTTCTCCGGCTGCGCAGACGGGCGAATAGCGTCTGGTGCAGCGTATATTATCGCAGTGGGGCTGACAGCGCTCCAGTTCGGTGGGTTCCAGCTCTGAAAGTGGATTGGCAGGATTGTGATTAGATGTGGCCAGCATTATTCCGGCAAAACTGAGGGGGAAACTCACCTGTGCCGTATTGGAAGAGCAGCTTCATGTTGGCCGCCTCCAGCTTGCAGCTGTTCTCAAAGTAGAAATACTTTGGTCCGTTGGTGGCGCACACCGGCTGTCCGCCCGGTCCGCAATTCGGCTGATAGTCGACATATTGATACTGAAAGGGTCCCAGCCGATCCTGGCCACCAAAGATCTTGTCGTACTGGGCGCTCGCAAATTGGGCATCGTTGTACCGCCAGGGGACGGTGGTCAAGCCACTAGTGGCTACCAAGCTCATCAGCTGCAGCTTCAGCAGCAGCAGCAGCTGGTTGATGCCAGCTCTCGATTGACGGCTTAATCGTTGCATCTTCTGAGCCATCATCTGGTCACTGCTCAGTTGACAGCAGCCCCGGTACGTTTTATAGCCAACAATTGGCTGAACAAGACTGGACTTATCTTTACACTGCCCTCGACGACGTGCGGTTATGCCGATCTTCACAGCGAGATGCAATCAAATGCATTTTTGCAGTCGCCACCAACCGGGCCAAGATTGCTGGCCAATGGGTTAATGAACGCATTACTTGGCCAAAGATAATGCCAGCTCGATTCGAGCAAGATGTCCAACCAGATAATTCAATTCACTCGTGTGAAAATGGGCGAATAGTTATCCTACTATCTTATCAACCAGATCAAATTGCATTATCATTATTGAAACCTGTAGAGTAGATGATCTGTTAGCCCATTAAAGTTTGGGCAGTTTTTATTTATATGTATTTGTGCCAAGTCTAACTTAGGAATATTGCAAAAAATTTACATCAAAAAAAATATTTTAATTTAGTTAATTTAAAAAAATTTTCAAACTATTTTTTTTTAATGCGTATTTTGTTTAACTATTAAAAGATACAATATTAAATATATGAAAATGTTGCCCGCCTGGTTATGAAAATAAATGAAAATTCTTCAAGCTTCAAGCGCTTGAAAGCTTCCACGACCTAAGCTTAATGCTGCTTTCACTTAGCTTTTGTGTGGTGAAAAGCTGCCATAAAATGATTCGAGTTGCCATAAAAACTACTATAATTAAATGCACTTAGTTTACAATTTTGAAACTCGCAACAATTAATGCATCAACATGCATTGTATTTGCTGCACTGCGATTTCGTGGCCTGAACAATGTCGATGGCAATACAATAAATTATGCCAAATTGAAAATTCAATTATAAAGTTGACTCGATGATGACGAATTCCCATTGGTTTTTCGGTGAATGCAGTAAGGTTGCAAAACAAAAAAACCATTAAAAATGTTTAAATTCATTTACATTATTATTATTTATTTACATATATATTTATATTTTTGTTTTTTTCTTGCACTTAGTAACGTTAATGTTCCCAATTCCGTTTGAACGCAAACAACGCGAGTTCCCAAAAGAAGCTGTGCTCCACCGCAAAGGGAGGGGGGAAACGCGGTACCGTTCAACTATCAAAGAAATCAATATTGTTTAGGCATTTAATTTTTTATTTTTGTAACTCAACTTACTCGAAAGGCTTGCAATTTTACGTTTGTTGTTGTTTCTCTCTTTAATAATTTCGGTATAAAACAGATCCACTTGCATAGATATTTCTATTTCATATATATTTCTATTTCATACATATTTTTATTTTTATTTTTATTATATATATAGATATATACGTATATATATCCTATTCGACGCAAACTGCGCGCCCCCCGAACGACCTTATGCTTAGGGCGTGGTACCGTCGTGCTGCGCAGAAAAAAAAGAATTAAGTTAATTAGCAAATCAATTCAGATCTTGTTTGTTAACAGCACTTACTACTACTACTCTTAATTGGGATATTTTTCGGTAAAATAAAACTTTCATTAGCATATAGTATCTGCAGAAAAAACAATATCAATTTTATTTTTATTTATTTTCTTTTTTATTTACCTACGTACCTTTAAGTGTTAAATTGTTACGATGACTAGTTCAGTCATTTATATAGTGTATAGGCATTGATCGGATCGGAATTCCATATATGTTGTAACTGGCCCAGACAAGCATCCAGTACCAACGCAAAAATATATTAGCTAGGAAAAGGGAATCTTAATAAATTTTTTTTTTTTCTTTTTAATTTTTGTTGGATTTTTCTTATTTTTATACTAAGAATTTTTCATACACATTTTTTTTCTTTCACATAAATCTTTTCTTTCATAAATCCCATATAGTACTTACTTGTGAATATTCTTAGTATGGCTATTTAATGTGTCGTTTAATTAGTAAGTTTTCCATTGTTGATATTTCATATTGTAAGATCATTCAATATATATATATATATATATATATATATACGCTCCGCATTCTATTTGGCAATATTGTTTTTATCGTGAGAATTTACTCTTGCAAATCTTTTGTACAGTCTTATGATTAAATATTTCGATATTTGTCCCGTTATGCATAATTAATCACAACTATTAATCAAGCAAACTCAATCTCTTTAAGTGACAATTTAAAACATATTTTACGCTTTTCAATTTTGCTTTACCAAAAAAAAAAGTGAAAGAATTTTAATAAAACAAAAAGAGTTCACAACATTTCCTCGAACACGATCACGAAAATTATCACTGTTTGAATTTGTTTTAAATTTTTTTACATTTTAATTTTGAGCCAAAATATTAGAGCTGTTCACCAGATGAGCTCTGGAAGTAAACTGTTAATATATTGCTATGTGCCAGACATTATAGGGGCAAAATCGATGTCAATGCCAACTAGATTTTACAAAAAAACATGGACTACTTTTTTTTTTTTTTTTTATTATTATTGTTTATTAATAATCGATTTCAAAATAATTGTAATTAATAATAAGTAATTTTTAAAGAATCTTACCAAAAGTATAATAGGAGTATCAAATTAAATTACCTATTTTAGTTTTTAATAGATTTTCTAGGTATTTCTATTTGAACGCCATTTAATTCATCTGGCAAATTATCTAAATATCATCTCTCACGTTCCGCATCACATCAGAATCACATGTGCGACCAAAGGCGAAATTGCCCCCAAAATAAGTTAGAAATTGTGTCTCATCAACTCATCATGATGTTAACAACTTCCCTCCCCCAAAAAAACACATATTAAAACCGGCAATCGATCATCATTGCTAACCATTCAACAGCCAAGCACCTCCCTGCCTCCCCTATCTGCCCCCTACAGTCTTTTCTTTGGCGCCCACAAATTGTATGAATTATTTAAATATTGATTTATTAGTTGAAAATTTTCATCTAATTTAATAGGGTGAACAGCCAGGCGATGTGCGTGTGTGTGTGTGTGTGTGTGTGTGTGTGTGTGTGTGTGTGTGTGTGTGTGTGTGTGTGTGTGTGTGTGTGTGTGTGTGTGTGTGTGTGTGT
>SCDY01001131.1:0-51920 GCA_004143825.1 Drosophila micromelanica
AAATTTTATTTTTAAACTGAAATGTAGAATTAATTTAGACGCCAAACCATGAACAAAAAGACCACCCTCGTCAAAATCGGTTGAGTTTTGACAAAGTTACGACTGGGAAAAGTTGAGACCTATCATTATAAGGGAACACAAGGGTATATATTCGAACATTTTTTACATGAATTTGAACCAAAAATTTTATTTTTAAACTGAAATGTAACAAAGACCATCCCTATGAAAATATTAAAGTTAAATCTGAGTCAATAAATAAATATTGTATTCTCATATGATATTGAAAGAGTTACCAACGAATTTGCGAATCTGCTCTATAAATATTTGTGAAAAATTAAGTTTATTACTTAAATCTCGAGCCAAGGTATAGCCTTGTGTTGAGCATTTAAAACAAAAGTTTTTATGATTTATTAGCTGTGGCATCATATTTCCTATGAATGGGAGGAAAACATGAGCAGCTGCTATATCTTTTTACTACGACAAATCTTGTAAATATTATATATCACATAGTGCGACTGTTTTTAAATGTCTGTATTTGTTTTTATACAGATATAAATATAAGCTTTTATCACCAGTTCCTTGTAAAACATATGCCATAACCAAATAACATTTTGCTATCATTAATTTCCGAGTATTCCAAAGACAAGATTTGCAATTCTTTTGAAAGGTTTCGCTGTTGGTTAATACAATGAGATATATATTTATATATATATATATATTTTTTTGTATATTTATAAAATATAAGCATACAACTGCTGCAGTGATTCAGTGTTTAATTTTATTTTACTGTGCTCTGGCATTTCCCAATGCTATTACCTTATCTTCATAATTAGACGCCCTTATCGCTTGTGATGATCATGATTTGCACCTTATCTTTGTACTCCCATTAGTGAATCATATCAGCGCCAGACAAAACATTTACTTATACAATAGCCCTTCAGACGGTCTTATATCATCGATCAGTTCGTTTGCTTTGAGATCCACCAGACATTGACTTACCAACCCCCCGCTCATCCCTCTCAGCTTATTGCCGTCTCGATTATCGTTCGTAAAAAAAAAATACATACAAATATAAAATAAAATAAAATTTGCTCAGAATGCACTTGGAACTAAAGTTTTTGCTCCCATGGGCCAGACAGGGGCCGTCATGCATGTTTGCTTACATAAACGTCGCGCTTTTATGCAATTGCTTATTAAAACGACAAACGTAATGACAAATTTAAAAATAAAATCGTTTTCAATTTCGCACTGCCGCCCCGTAGAGCCGCCCCGCCGTGCACCTCGTCCCCTTCGTTGCTCTCCCCACCTTCGAACTGTGTGTGGCTGCTTTAATGTTCCCATGCTCATTATAGACAAAATCAAATTGTACGCCACGCGCAGACTATTTATACCCTGTAATTGTGAAATGTGTGGCATTACTTGTTATGGGTTCAAATGCTACAATATAAATGCAAATACTTAAATTTTTAATTTTATCGTCCCAAATCTATTAAAAAGATCTAGAAAAATGTACAGACTATGTTAACATCGTAAAAGCTTAGCATGGAAAAATTCCCAATTTCTTAATTATTATTTATTATACATATATACATGAATTTTTAATGCAAACACATTGAAGTGAAAATTGAATGCTAAATACAAATAATTTCTCAGTCTCATATCTTATATTTGTATTTGATATTATCAGATACCTATTACAAAAACCTGCATAAAACTTCAATTATATACATTTAAATGATAAATATTGAATATATTTCGTGCTGGCATTAAAAAATCATCTCAGTAAATAGGCAACCAAATAGTTCACAAGTGTCTTTAGCACTTAATATAACATAGTTGCGCATTATGTGTTGACTCTCCAACTTTTTACCTGACTAATGCAATTTTTTAGCACTATTTGCTTTGGCAATAAACTTCTAACAACTTAATGACTATGCCGAAATGAGTGGCGAATTAAAATCGCAAACAATTGTTAGACGCCGACATTCTAATTACTTTTCTTTGTTTTTCTTGTTTTAATTAAGTATTTGTATAACATAATCATGCATCATGCAATACATCATTTATAAATATATGTATTTAAAATTTAACTGCAAGTTCTAGAACTATTCTATTAGGAACTTAATTACATTTGCTAACAATCTCAAAATTTATTTGCGCTGCTGTACATTTGAATTGTCTACTGGGCATTTTGTAGTCCAGCACGAGTTGGCTTAACTATTTTTTTTATTTTGTTCGTTTATGGGTTTTTGTTTTGTTTTTTTTTTCTTCTTCTTTTTAGTTTATTCAAATATTGCCGACATCATCAGCATAAGCACATTCGACACGAGGGGGGCGATCAGCCTCAGCTCAGCTGGGCGCGACTTCGCCTCTCGCGTTGTCTGTTTTTTATTTTTATTTAATTGTTGCATTTATTTGCCGCTGATAAGCTGACATGTCCACGCGTCGCCTCAAATTGCGCTGTGGTCAGGTCGGAATGAAGCATTAATACAAAAAAAAAAAAATAATAAGAAAACCTGAGAAAATGAAATTCAATGATCGAGTTTGACCTTTTTGTCGCCTGTGTCGTATGCAATAAGGCATCAGTGTTATGATCCGTAATGCCAGTTGGCGCCGGTTAAGAGGTGTGTGTGTGTGTGTCAGTGTGTGTTTGAGAGTGCGGCCTCTAACCGATTCGTTTGGGTGAGAGCCGGTTATAACCTCAAACGCAAGTCAAGTAACCCGAGCGAACAGTTACTTGAGCTGACGATGGTGGTGCTGGCGGTGCTGTAGGTGCCACCTTCTAATGGGTGCCGATGGAACGTGCGCGAATGTGGTTCATTTGAGCCCACTTGGCATTCACTCTAGCTCAGGGCTGGAGCACTTTTGAGGGGCAGGTCACTCGATGACAACGACAGCGACATTCTTTACTATATGTATGCACATATATAATGTGTATCTGGAGGATACCTACAGTGAAATGTATGTTGAGTGAACACTATTCATTTGAGTTTATTTTGGCCTCATTCTTTCAATATATTAAAATTTTTATCTCATTTATTTATAATAATTTAAATATAAAATATTTTGTTTGTTAACTTTTCAAATAGCTTTTGAACAAATTAAGAGACGGAGATAATTAATTTTGGGACTACAAATTTTGTGTTAAGGTAGCTGTCGTTTAGAAGGGTTTTTACTGTAGTATACTATACTATGTTTATATATGTATTGATTTCCATTTAAATTGCGCTTCATTCATTCATTGCAGCCTTTCATTGTTTTATCAATTTACAATTTTAACACACAGTAAAGGCAAACACACACACACACATATACACATATATACACGACTAGACTGGCATCAGTTATGTCGTGCGTCGGACAACGAGAATCGACTACGACATTATTTAGTAGCAATCGGTTTAAACTGGAAACTTAACTCATCTCAGCTTGTTGTAGCACTCATTGTGTATTGAGTGTGTGTGTTTAGTGTGTGTGTGAGTGTGTGTGCGAGTGTGTGTGCATTGAACAAACGATTCGTGCGACGCAAATCTAATACAAATGCCAGCAAGAAAGATGCTCATCATCATGATGATGTTAATGATGACGACAACATCAGCCTGTTAAAAAGCAGAGCAAAAAATACGTCAACTAAATAGTCGTTCAAAACAGATATTTACCTACTATATACATAATAGATAGATATATATTTATATACCTCTTCTAGCTGGCAGCTAGCTTGCCTAGAACACTCTTTAGTTAAACCAATCCGGACTCAAATTGTCACGTGTAATTAGCAGAAATCGCGGCAATTCGCAGCAAATAATTAAGTGCAAATCCAGGCTAAACTGTTAATTGCACTGTTTACCCTATTTCGGATTCAAGAGAATCAACTGCATCATTAGTTTATTCATTTATCACGAGATACGCGCGTGCTATGTGGTAAAAACTGGAAATATAATTTATTTTTCAAATATTTAAATGTTTGTCTCAACAGCCTCAAGACTAGATAGTACATTATCAAAATTTAAAATTCCAAGCCAGTTAAATGATTATAGTTTTAATTAATTCGCTGTAAATTATGAATATGTAAAAAACCCACACTTTAAGTTTACAAATGAAAAGCAATTGTCAGAATTCTAAAAATAAAGTTGAAAGATAAAATAATTAAATTAATGTTCAACTTTATAAGCTATCACCATTGAAATTCGTTTAACGGGGTGTTATAGATTTTTTTCTTATACAACAATATATATATAGAAAACCAAAAAAATTCAAGTTGAAACAATTTTGTTACCGTATATTTTAATAGCATTTCACTTAATTGTAGAAAGTCAATTTCAAGTCAATTTTGATTTTAAATAATTCTGAACTGCTATAAATATGTGTGTACCTCAAAAGGGAGGCCTGTTCCAGGCTAGGGGTTTTTCAATTCGATTGCGCACTTAGTGATGCAAATGAGGTTCCAGATAGTACGAAATACGTACTTAACGTGGACTTTATAGTGTTCAATGTTTGCAAGTGGGGCAATACCTATGTAATACAATACTCAAAGTACAAATATTATAAGTACTATAAACTGTTAAATATACGAATATATATATGTAGCTATATGGCCGAGCAGAGACGTCAGCAATGCCCCAACAGTATTTTTATAATAATTCCCAAGAATTCTCTATATGTATATAGGCATATATATATTTAAGTGGGGGTAACAATGCGCACAGCACATATATATTTATAGAATATATGGCTAAACTGACCTCTCCGACTGCATAATAGGTCTATTGTCCCATTAACGTAGCAAATTGAGTTAGGGTGATATATAAAATTTAGCTACGAGTTTTCTGGAAAATTCATCGAAAAGACTCCTTTGCTCTCTCTAATTAAAACTTATAGAAAAAGAATTGATAAGACTCGAATAATCAATAACTAAAAATATATTTCAGAAAATACTTTTTTTTTATGGCTAAGATAAACGTATAATTGATGTAGCTTATGTACAAAGCTTAAAAACTTTCCTACCTCACATACAAAAATTTCTTTTATGTAGCGCTAAATTCCAGCTGACATGCCCCCACATTATCACCAATCAATAAAATATCGATTACGCTCGGCATATTAACGATAAGGCCTTGGCCTATGTAATTTATCAATATCTAATAACATTGAAATTTATATGGCAATTGTTTTGGAAATATGGTCGCAAATTGGACAAAAAAACGACCTATTAGCTTAAAAAGGTTTTTTGTTTGTTCGAACAGCCATTCAACTATGTAAATACTTTTAATTTGTTTGACATTCTGAAAATTACATTTAACAAAATTGTAATTTATAAAAAAAAAAAGTTGGACCTTAACTTGTTTTAAAATGCTTAGACCTTAATATTTGTATATTCATTGACGGGCTTATGCACTGTCTGTCATGAAGTCCACTCGTCGGGCCGCTATTGAAGGCTTGAAACTTGAAATATGTACTCAAGTATACCCGCGTCATACAAAGTGTAAATATGTTTCTTGAAGATTGACAAACATTTAGACAGGTAAAACTCTTGGGTTCATATATCGCATGTTTCAAACTCCCATAACTTTTTCAAAGCTGAAACGATTTTCATGTTGGTTAAAATTATATTACATATTATTTAAAAGAATATTTTTTATTTTAATGAGTTCGAAAGCCAGGACTTAAACAGCGTATATAAATAATGCTAATTTAAAAATGTAATTTGATTGCTGAAAAAAACCTCTAATTTATATTGAAATATTAGTTTGTGCTTTTTCCCTACTTATAGATAATTTCGATCATTTTAACCATGAATCCATGCAAATTTTGTTACGGAAATACACTCAATAAAGAAATGCAAATGGCTCGATTGAAGCGACTTCTAGGGAGACGTTGGCCTAAGTTCAGAGTGTTGGCATTTTCATTTATATAGCCTGTCTGTCATATATAATTCGCACACTTTTAATTGCCATTGTCAACAGCTGTGCATTTTCTATCCCACCCATCTGTCTATCAACTCGTGAGTTTAGTAGCTAATTTTTTTTCCCCGTCTTACTTTGCGGCAGCTTGCCTCAATGGGAGACCGCCCAGATGTTTATCTATAAACAAATACAATTATATTGAGTCGCAATATTCTTATACTAACTACGTTTACGAATTTTTCCCTCCATTAATTAAGTAAACACTTGTTGGAAGTTTTGTTAGCACAAATCCATCAATGAGGGAAACCCACAATATATATATATATATTTATGAATATATATATTTACATTTTGAATAAAAAATAAAACTTGTTTCGGTTTGTGCTAAACTCATTAGCATTTGATTGGCACCATTCACTTGGAATTTCTCAGTCTGATATTTAAGCATATACTGCTGATAGATTCTCCGTAAGCCGTGATTCACCAACTGAGCACTGATCATAACAATGAATTCCGAAATGTGGTTTCATCTGCTTAATTTTTTTTTTGTGGGTGTACTGTTATTGTCTTTTCTGCTTTTCCTTGTTTTGTTTTTGTTGCGCATTGACGTCAACTGCTTTTGTGTTAAGCTGGTGACATTTGGTGCTGGGCTGGGCGTATAACATTTGTTCGCAGCTCAAACCATCCATCCATCCATCCAGCCATCCATCCAATAAATATGTATTTATTTATTTACTCAAATCGCACAACAATTGACAGCCACTTGCAAGAGCAGCTTTGTTTGCATAGCTGCTGCGCATGTGAAACAAATGAAAACGAGTTATTTCAACAGTTGCAGACTCAAAGAGGAAGCGCATGTCTTTAAGCAGCACTTGTTCGTGTACCGCAACCACTCTGATATCTGTTACAATTTAGCGAGGGCTGTTTATAGATAGAACACCTTAGAAAATATGTGGTGTATACAAATTAAATAATAATTAATACAATTTTAATAAAATATACATTTATGCATATTGATTGAAAAGAAAGTCAAAATAAATATTAAGTTAACAGATTTTTTTTAAATATAAACACAAATTTAGTATTTAGAATTTAGTATTCGAAAGCTTACATGATATTTTGCTGATATTATTATGGCTGTTAATCATGCCGAGCGCAAAAATATATATAAAATAGTTTAAAAACAGGAAGTCGGCATCAAATATTAAATTCATAACATTATATTTTATTATATTTAAGTTCAGTTCAGTTTAAGTTAAAAAATGTTGAACGAATTGGTTTTTTGATCATAAAAAATAACTTAATTTGTATAAAATAATATATTTTACTGCAGCTATTCCTTAAACTACCTGTACATGTATAAATACATTGTGTGTACATTTGAATTAAAAAAAAGTAACTCAAATATGTACCACAAATACGAAGCAAATACACTTAATAACTTTTTAAAAGGTTTGCAAAATATTGTTTAAATATTATTTGGTACGTCTTGTTATCTATATGTATATTGTATATATATATTTTTTTGCATTGTTTTTCGACTTTTGGCTTATTGGTTTGGCATTAATATCGGTCACGTTGTTGCCTGACGCAATCTTTTCAACGCGGAGAGGTGTTTCAAGTAATTTCCGCGCGACCTTCTCAGATGACAATGGTCTTCCCCAACGAAAAAAAAAATAAATAAAAATAATCATAACGAATGAACAAATCGGTCTTCTCCTTCCAATGTGAAACTGCGCCGCATGCAAAAGTTGAATGCCAGTCAAAAAGTGTGCCGTAAGAATATGGGAAAACTTGGATGATGATGATGATGATGTTGATCGTTATGATAAAAATGGGTATATTGTGAACATCTTTATGCCTTTTCTAAATAAACATCAATTGTTTATAATATAAATTCATATACGTTTATATGAGTGTGTGTGTGTGTGAAAGAGTCTCTTTATAGTTTATATAGTTGGAACGTCGACGTCGGCATCACTGCTGAATTGCATTATTTTTGGCGAGGGTCACATTTAAGTTGATCTGGCTGCTCCGTTTTTTTCGTATACCCCAGCGAAATTTGAGCTACGGCTGCCAGCGACGCGCGACTTGTGTAGACGGCAAAAGTGCATAAAAAAAGTTAAAAAAAAAAAAATAAATAAATAAAAAAACGGCTATTCCTATTTAACATGCGAATAATTTGTAGTTGCTTTTTAGCACTTGCGCTGGCTATTTCCATTAGCCTCTGGTCTGTATATATATAGTTTACATTCAGACTTTGAAATTGTACCGTTACAGGTGTTTTAGATTTCATGCTATTGTTATGGCCACGCGTCGATAAGATTATGCTTTATTTTACTTAATTTTTTTTTTTTAGATAAGAACGTACTATGGCTGGGATATTCAATTCCAGTTAAGTCATAAACATAGGTCGCGCTTATTTATGTACCTGTCATCAAGGGTAGAAGATTTCTTTCGTCTGCCTGCGTTTTTCGGTGTATCCTATGAGGGACTTTACCTGTTAAAGGCAAACATGATTTGTTATTCAAATGAAATGCTGTCGTTGCTGACGCTTGTTTCGCTGCCAAGTTGTTCGCGTTTTGATTGTTATTATTTTTTTCGCTCTCTGTTTTGGCTAAATTACCTACGTCAACAACCCCTCGAGTTTACATTCCGTCAATGGTGCTGGGCTTGTTTCACGCGGCGTATACTTATTATCAGTATTATTAATATTTAGTGTGTGAGTGCGCGTGTATGCGGGGTTTTTCAACATTGTTGTTGCCTTGTGTATGACCGTTAAACAAACGCACGCCCCGCTCACGCGTTATCGCGCGCTCTCCCATTTGATCTCCATAGCTGCTCTTGTTAAAAAGAAACACAAAAAAATATCAAAAACTGCTGTTTTGTTTTGTTGCTTATCGCCCTGTTGCCAACTACATAAATACATACACTTGTACCGCCAATTTGGCCAGCATCTGCTGACTGAGTTTTGTATTTTTTTTTCTTTTGGCATTAACTTTGATTTACCCTATGCTCTACCACGCTCTTCTGCGTTTCGCAGTTTATTTTGTGTTTTATTTTATATTTTTTTTTTCGTTCAAAAGTTTTTGAACTGACAAGTTCGTTAGCTTTGCTTTGTCATGCCAGCACATACACACGCACACGTGTGCGCTCTCTCCCACACACACACACTCAGCAAACAGCGCTTGCAATATCAGTACGCTCACTCGCTCTCATTGACACTTTGACTTGATTGTTGCTCACGACACGCTCTCTCTTGCTCTGTCGCATTGTCTCGCTCGCACACATCCGCTGATTTTACTATAAAAGCGAGTGCCACAGAGCGATTTCATTTGAGTAATTTTTGTGTTGTCGTGCACGCCACTTGGTCTTTTGGCTTAATTATTGAACTACAGCAAGTTTTAAATAAAAAAGAAAACAATATTTAAAGCCCAACTAAAAAAGTGTGCTGCATCTTCTGTCACAATATTTATAAACATTTATTACCAAATTGTGCATAATTTCATGTGTGTTTAACTGTTGCGAAGCGCGCGAGTGAAAAGTTAAACAATAACAACAACAATAACAAAACAAAGCAAAAAAAAAACAGCATTTAATTGCAATTATTGTTAAAAGCAATTGTTAAAGCAATTTTATTGTTGTCGTTTACGCAAGGCCAACAAAAACTAAAAACAATACAAAACAATCACAGTAAAAATCTAAAATTTGGATTATAAAATAGCGCATTATAAATATTTTGCGTCGTGAGCAATCAGATATTCTGTAAAAAACAGCAACCACAATAATACTTCAACAAATGTAAGTATTTCCGTGCCCAAAATAAACGCAATAACTAGATACACACACACACACATGAACACACACATAGATACAATGCATTCTGTGCTGTGTGCCCTTCTATAAATAAATCACATCAATTTTAATTAAATCCAACTAGTTGTGAGCTGCAAGCTGCCAGTCTATATATACACATATGTATATATATCTTTTTGAGTGCGAGCGTGTGCAAAAAAATTAGAGTTTACAGTTTACAGCTTATGCACATTTTAAATGCCACACACTGGACATAACATTAACATTAACATTAACATTAACATTAACATGGCATTAACATTGCAACGCGGCCCAACTTAGAAATTGTTGCAGTCTCTGTTCAACTTGAGCTTTAAATTTAGCACGTACCGTTAATTTGATTACATTTTTTGTGTGGTCTGTCTGCTCATATGATCAACTAAATATAGCATATGCTCGAAATAAAAACAAGAAAGAAGCAGAACAATATTATTGCCAGGCAACGTCGCCGCAGTCATGTGTTGTGTCAAAAATAAATAATTTGCAATGCTGCCAAAATCAGCAGATTTCCACCCCCCCCCCCCCCCCCCCCCCCCCCCCCCCCCCCCCCCCCCCCCCACCCCCCCCCCCCCCCCCCCCCCCCCCCAGCCACCCCCTGAAAAGTCCACAAATGGCAGACATGTCGCTCGTGCCTACATTAAATGCGCGCTAAAAATACACCTGCAATGCAGTATATACACACACAAAGTCTTATATATACAATATTCATAACAGTTTCGTTGGAAATTTGAATTACAGTTCGCACAATTAAAACTTAATTTTGATTGTCTCTGCTCAATTCAAAATTAATGGTTACAGGGAATAACTAAAAAAAAATATATATATATTTTTTATGACGCATCAGCGACAAGTTTTGTTATGTTGTGTGTGGCCTTTCCGTTTGGCATTTTTAACCGGATTTTATTGCTCGCTTCGCTTTGTTAATTAAACAATTTTTATACACTACCTTTCCATATACATATATATTGGCTATATAATTGTTGTATGAAAATGGTTTAATGTACAGTTGTGCTTGGGGGCTTTTGTCAATGCATTTTTACTGTCTTTTTTGATATTTAAGTGCCCACACACATAATCATAACAAACTTGACAACACGCTCGTAGCAGCTGCACAACTAGCTCGTTTACCTTCGTGCGTTTGTTTACCTGTATTTTGTATGCCCCTGACATATGGCATACTCCCCTGACCCCCACCAGTTCCCCCGACATTAACCAGTCCAAACCAAAGTATGAATTTTTTTGTTAATTGTCTTTATTTTGTTTAATGTTTTTCCTTATTTCTGGTTTTTCATTACAGTTCCAACAGCAGCAGCAGCAGCAACAGCAACAACAACAATGTCGAGTGCCAGCGTACATGCTCCCCAAATTGCCGACATTTGCAGTCCACTGGCGTAAGTAATAGTTTATAGATACATGGATACACAGATACATTTGTATCTATCTATGGCCAGATTGCTCATACGACTTGTGTGATTCACAACTGAATTTAACTGGAAGCGCCATTTCCGTTTTTACTGAATGACAACCGCTGCCCCTCCCCTCTTTGCCCCCCTTCTAAATACTACTCAATACATTTGCGAAATTTTTGTGTTTTATATTTTTGTTTGTAGCTTTTGTAAACAAAGTCAGGGCCAGTTTTTGGGAATTGGCAGTTGACGCGCACTCTGGCGCTGACTGTAACTTTAACTTTGACAGTGACTGTCATAAGTTTCGCTATGCGTGGCCCATTCATTGTTTTGCAATCTTATCGTGTTCGGGGTGCAGAGTACAAACACAATAACTTGGCTAAGACTTTGAATACCATTATCAAAAAGAAAATGCCGCATACTGCATTCTGTTATCAGGCCGAGCTCTCTCACTTGATTCTCGCGCGCGCTCTCTCTCTCTTTTTATTTCGGTGTCTTGTCTATCTCTCTCTCTCTCTCTCTCTCTCTCTCTCTCTCTCTCTCTATCTCTCTTGCGCTAACAATAAAACGATGGCGACGATGCGACGCTCACATGATCGAGCGAAAGCTGCCGCTGTCTGTCACACTTATTGTTGCTATCGGTACAGTCCCGGCGTCGTCTCGCCGCCACGCTGCTCATTATCATAATCACGCCAGAGACAGCGCACGCCGTTCCCCAATGTCCGCCCGCCGTGCAAGGTCATTTTTCGCTTGTTCAGGTGCGCCACGGAGCTGCCTGCGGGGGCCCAAGTCCAAACAATTCTAAAGTGAGCCTCTAATCCTATGTTATATCAGAGATAACGAAGCACGTAGAAGATTATAATTTTTGATTTGATCAGCTATAAGCTAGAAGCTTACAAATGGCATTTGGTATAGTATTGATTGATGCAGGTTAAATAAGGATAAATCCATTCAAAAACAGTAGCTAATTTCTCCTTCTCTCTCTTGCAGTCACCACAGCTTGGGTTTGTCCGCCTCGCTGCCCGATTTGGTTGGCAGTCCTTTGGAGATCAACATGGACAGCGTGCTGACCATTGAGGAGCTGCGCCAGCATCTGGGCTCCTGCTTTACGTGCGGCGTCTCCTGGGCCGATGATCATGTCTCGCTGGACTGCAGCGAATGCGGTGGCTATAGCCTGGAGCGTCCCTGTCCCCTGTGCGATGGCCAGTGCGGTGTGCAATGGAAACGTGACTTTGCCATGGTGAGTTCTGTAACAAACCGAAAAGATTATCATTAGCTAATCCATCTTTCCTCTCCTTGCAGTCTCATGCCTGCAGCAAAGCGCGCTGGGTCGGCGTTTGCCTCAGTTTTCCGGAGGCCATGTCCGCCGCGGTGCAACAGATGCCCGTGGCCAGCAATGCGGCAACATCGTGTGCGGCCGCCGCGGCGCATCAGCAGCGTTTGGCGCAGGAGTTGTGCTCCCGCCTGGAACAGCTGTCGACGGCGTCGTCAACGGCGTCAAATAAGATAACGCGTCTCTGAAGCGTTCGTCAGTACAGCAGTACAGTGTTCCTTTACAACATAAACGTTTTTGGCGCCACCTAAACACACGTATCATCAGCCATTAGCCACATGCCACATGCCACATGCCACCAGCCAACAACAATCAAGTCCACATTTTTATTTTTATTGCTGCATTAGCTGCTCACTCAAATGGAGAGAAGATTTAACGGGCGAGAGAGTGGGCGCCAGTGGGGAATCTCTCACTTCATATTTAAATTTAGTGCTTAATTAACTAAGCTTTTTATTAGTTCTTAGAATATTTTGTATTTTTTTTTTATATTTCTTTGCTTCTTTATGAGACTTATTTCGATTATTTTATTGTTGTGTACGCGTTGAGTTTTGCGTATTAATGCTTGTGTTGAATTAGCATTAAGCAATTAATTAATTATTTGTTTTCACTGTATGGCAAACCACACTCTCACACACACACACACACACACACGCACACACATCTTAAACAAGAAGAGACTACATTTAGCTTGAACTGAAGTCGAGCTTAAGCGCAGTGATAACGGTGATATTAGCCAGAAAGAAAACCATATAAAAAAAAAAAACAAAACAAAAACAATACGCAAAATAATTGTAAATTAGTGAATTTAGTGACTTCAGCTAATCGATAACGAAAAACACAAGTCCAACGATCTGAAACTATATAATTGTTAACATTTTAGTTTTTGTTGCTTTTGCCTAGTGTAAAAAAAAACAATCAAAACTAAAAATTTGCCAAATTTAGCGCACAAATCAAAAAAAATAATGTATAAATAAGTCGTTGGAAATTTTGCAAACAATAAGAGAAACTAAACTAAGAATCTTCCATTCAAATGCCTAATGCTCAACACAGAAAACAGCGTAAAAGCAACGCACAAGCAAATAAACATAAAAAGAAAAATATTAAGCTAAAAGAGAAGTAAAAAGTTGAAAAAGAAAAGAAAAAATCAATGGGGAAGCATTACTCAAACGAAGAAAGTTGAAGATTTTCTGTGAAAATCCATATGACATATACTAAAAGTTTATACCTTATATATACACTTATATATATATAGATATCTACTAAATAGAGCTACCTAAAGTATATACACTTACATATATATATATATATATATTATATATTTTTAATGTAGAGATGTGTTTTGTAAAAAGACAAAAGCATATTTTTAAAATTAAAATATATTCAAAAAATGCAAAAAATCAAATCGTGCAGTTGTTTTAATCTTTTTGGGGGCGCGTTCTAAATAACATGTGTATTCTTTACTTATTTTTTTTTAATCTTGATGAATTGCATTTCGAGTCAGCTGAGGGCATTTTACCTTATCAACTCGTCACATTTGGGTTCTGGGAGCTTTCCACTTTTGAAGGTTACTCGAAACGGGTACAAAATTTCATCATCGTGACTTTACTTAATCGTATACACTATATAAACAATTGCTTTCGGTATTTTGGTTATTTGTACGCAAATTGCTCATAAATCTTTGAACTGCCCTTTATTTTGGCTTACAGACTTAACGGTATTCGACACACACACACACACACCACACACATATTTTGTTAATTGCCTTGTGCCACATTCACTTCCTTGTTGCTGGCTACAGGTTTGCAAGCTGTATATTACACATACATGCACACACTGAGCGCTGAAAGTTTACATTTTACAGTGCCTTGCCGGTTTTCTCAGCTGATTTTGTTTTTTATTTATTTTCATTTATTATATCATCAACGTATATGTCCGTAATGCCGAGTGGGTGCCTAATTTACTGGAAAATGCAAATAACAAAAAGTGTGCAGAATAATTATTATATTTGGCTTGGTGGAAAATAATTAGTGCAAAATTATTGGCAGTAACAGTGTATACAAAAAGTGTATTTAATTACAAAAGAGTATAAGTTTGAAAACCCACAAGCAAACATAGATGTAGAATAAACAGATATAATTATTGATTTAGGTGGAAATCTATATATCAAATTTCAATTTACACAATAATGGCTTTTGGCTATTATTACCCCTAGAACATTTTACTTATAAATATAAGCAGATTCCTTATAACAAAAACAAAAAAAAAAAAAAAATTTGACAGATTGTTTCTTTTGAAATTATATAGATTTTTTTCGATAGCGAAAATGCGAAAATATTCACAGTTGTAAGACCCGTCTGAAGAATTGCAGTGCGATAAAACATATAAGCATACATATTTTAGTTTTTGGAGGATAATGCTAACTGCAAGTTCCCAGTATTTATATGTTATTGTTAAAGACTGCATATTTGTATTTACTGCAGATAAGAATGCAATTGCAGCAAACGAAGTAGGAATTTTACAATTATAGCTAACTCGTCTACCCATTCATAAAATAGCTCGGACCTTGATCATTATCAGTTTCAACATTTTTATTTGAAATTTCCTGT
This sequence comes from Drosophila micromelanica, assembly GCA_004143825.1. NCBI lineage: Eukaryota > Metazoa > Arthropoda > Insecta > Diptera > Drosophilidae > Drosophila > Drosophila micromelanica. Next base: position 15,104 of record SCDY01001131.1, read on the forward strand.
TGGCAAGTGCAGATAAGTTAACTAAAAGCGAAATATATTTATTGCATTTCTTTATCTCAAAACCACCTTGTGACATTCACGTGTCCATGGAAACTGCAATACGAAATGCATGTAGGGTATTAAAAATGCCCAAATGGCTCAGCACTTTCGCTTACCTGTTTGCGAGAGCTGTTAAAACGAACTCGCTTGGGATGAATTCAGACAACAGCAGAGACTCCGACTGCGGCTGCGGCAGCTGCGACGTCGCCGCTGTTTATACCAGGCGGGCGGTGAATTCAGCGAGGCCAGGTTCACATCAGCTACACAGGAGGTAGGCAGGTTAGGTAGGATTATGCATGTATATAGAGCACATTGTTCAGTTCAATAGACACGCTGCATTTGCTACTCACCGCTGCAAGAAAGGTTCAGGTTCAGGTTCAGGTCCGGTTCGTTGTCGGTCTCGGGTTTGGGCAGATGCGCTTGCAGATCGCTGAGCAGTTCGTGCAACTCCTCCGCATCCTTGCTGATGCTGCACAGCTCCTCCTGCTGAAAGTCCGGATTGATTTGCTTGCACAACAATATCTGACTAATCACATTGCCCAGATTCGAGGGCGCTGTTCTAGCTGGCGCTTTATTTATAAATAATGGTTTAATTTGTGGTTGAGACTTGTTGGAGACCTTACACTCAGAGAAAACTCTCAATAAATTATTTAAAGAATATTTTTTCTTACAACTTTTGAAATTAAGTATGAATTGTAGTCAATTTTTCAATTACGTAAATTTAAAAATGTTTGTATTTTTTATATTTTAATTGATGTTTAGTATATTAGTATTTAAATCAAAAACTTAATTTTATCATCCTAAATGTTATGCTTAAATTTTCCTAATTAAAAATAAACAACTTGCAAAAAGAAGAAAATTAATATTTTGCAATAATAATTTTTATTTTTTAATGTAAAATAATGTGACGAAATCAAAAACAAACCAAATCAGAATATTTTTTGGGATGATGGATATGATTGCAAGAAATTGCAGAATTTTTTTCAAAAAAAGAATCTTTTTCTTTTTTACCCATTTGGTCCTATTTTGAAAAAATAAATTTGTACTTCAGTTATGTTCCAAATAGTTGTTTTAATTTCTTTGAGTGAACTCACCGTAGTACTCGGTCATGTCGTAGGGCACCAGCTGGATGAGTCGGTGGCTCTTGATGAGCTCGTGGCGGAACTGCTGGGTCAGCTGGTAGAGCAGCGACAGGTGCATCCGCTCGCTGGGACTGCCCAGGCAATGTCGCGGCTGCGGCGTAATCAGATGCGCCGTTTGCTTGCACGCATCCACGCAGCAGCGACGCAGTCGCCGGATCTTCTCGCGCAACTCCGGCGAATCGCGCGACTGTCCGATGAAGATGAGTAGCTCGCGGAATTGCGCCACATGGCAATTGATTTCCATGATGAGCTGATGAGTAGCAAAAAGAAGGTCAAGGATCTGTTCGAGCGTGTAATTGCAGCAGCTGCACCTTTTGTGGATCGCGCGAGGGCAGCAGCAGCTGGGGCAAGTAGATGGACAAACGATGCGCTATTATCGTTGAGTTGCGTATGGCCAGAGCCGTGCTGCTGGTAACCCCGCCCACAGCTGGCAGCTTGTCGCCATAGTCAAAGCCTCCAACGTTGGCCATGTTGTGATGCTGACTGCGGTTAGCGCGGCTCTGGCTTTTCTGTTCCGCTCGAAAGTATGCTATAAAAAGTACAAGAGCATGTGCACAACAGCAATGGGTGTATTTGTGTGTGAGTGTGTGTGTGTCTGTGTCGCTGTCTTATGCAAGCAAATTGCAGGCTGTCTCATTACCTTATGTCAACAAGTCAGGGGCTAAACAACAGCAAAAACAAGACACAGGTAAGCACAGGCAAGAATAGCCAAAGTATTCGACAGGTGAGATACTTTGTAGAATTGGTAGAAATGCGCCTTTTAGCAACATTTTTGATTTAATTGACTAGTTTAATTACTAATGGTTAAAAAAAAATTAAATTAATATTATAATTTACCCCAACCACTATTTATATATTGTTTAAGCCAAGAAATCACTTTCAATTGTTTTAGATATTATTTAAATTCTTACATTCTTTTAAAAATAACATTTTATACCATTTATCTGTATCTCTTATTGTTATACAATAGTAATTTTTTAATGATAGTTGCTAATACCCAATATACCTATTTGATGATTTTGGCAATAGAGAATACAAAAAATAGATGGTAGCCACGGATTCTGGCGGCTGTTGCATAGTTGTGTTGCATGTTGCAAGCAGAGTAAAAAGCTAAAGAAACCATATCAAGCGAAAAGTTGACAATTTTTATGGGGAGAATAGTAAATGATATATGACATATGTTTGGTTAAGCCAATGAGATAAGAGCGCGGGGAATTTGAAAAATGGCGTGGTTTCGAAACAATAAATACTTCAATTAAATAATATAAAACATTTTTGTATACTATAACCGAAGTTTTACAAAGCAATAATTAATATTTTAATAAACGTTTTTTTTTAAAGGTAAATTATTGAGATTATGTATTGTTTTATTTTGTTATATTTTGGAGATTTCAAATTTTTTCATACATTATTAATTATTAACTTTATTTTATGATCAAGCTAAAACTATTCAGCTTAGAGTTTTTATAAAAACATTTTTATTTTCTTCTCAGTGTTCGTTTTTGAACAATAAATTAACCTGCTTAATTTTCTTCTGCTATCTATATACAAACTTGGATAACATGATTTTAGTCATCATCTTCTATACTATCATTGTTGGGACTGGGTGTATCTATAAAGAGATCAATACTATCTATGTCAATCTTGTCCAACCCTTCAAAGATAGTTTCGTCATTGATCGATTTTGTAGGGTCCTAAGCGGGTGTCAAATAAATAATTGAGAGAATAAAATCTATATATATATATATCACTCACAATTCTAGCATATTTCCAGCACGAGATGGCATTCCAATTGTTGCCCAGTTGCATATTGATTAACGCCAGAAAGCCCCACACATCTGGCACGTGTGAATTGAATCTGGTGCAATTTATGAAACACTCTAATGCCTTGTGTAAGTCATCCAGTTTGTAGTACGATTTTCCCATCAGATAATTGATCACCAGCCCCAACACTTTTATCCCGTTCATCTTACTTAATGCATCGATGGCCTGCTGATAGTTGCCCGCGTCAAAGGACAAATAGGCCAGACGCAACTTGCTCAGACAAAACAAATCACGATCAGTGTCGGTTATGGGCAGATCCAGAGTACGAGCATAGTATTCAGCCGCAGCCTCCAGATTGCCACGATAATACTCCACGCTGCCATTTAATTGGGCATTAAAGCCGTCCTGAGAAAAAAAAACAATATATCAATGTTTTGTCATTGAAGACACAATTGAAGAGTTGAGACACAAACTAATTAAATAAAGCTTATTTATTATTATACTTTTAATTAAAAAAAAAAATAAACAATTATGATCAAAGAAATCTTTCTCATTCTAAATAAACATATTGGCTTAAGAAATGGTCAAAAAAATTTTAACAAGCTTGAGTAAACACAAAAAGCATTAACAGCAGGTCAGACAGACGGACAGCAATACGGACAATATTGTAAACGAGTGAACAATCAAAATCTGTTTCTCTCCCTTTTATTAGAATTTTCCCTTGAATTTAAATTTATTTTAAGCTGCACTCGATTATTTTTGCAACGTTTATCTACCGTAAATATAACTCACCATTTCAGATGTGTCCCCACTCTCAGTGCTAAATGTGGTGACCCAAAAGTCGTCCTCCAGTTGATTGAGTAGTATCTTCAGCTGTGTGCCAATCAAATATCTTTCCTCCCGGCTGCACTCCTCTTGCATCTCTTCGAAGACGACCTGACCGAACTCGTACAGGCCCAAACGCACAAACATTTTGAAGCAGTCGTAGAATATGGTACCGCGTTCGCGTTTAAATTGTGGTTTCACATTCAGAAAAATACCCCACAAGCTGATCGGCGCCTTGGAAATGCTCGCCCGGGAACTTCTCAATTGACTCTCGAAGCGCCAACGCGCATAGTTAAACCCAGCCGCATACTTGAAACGCTTATAGTAGCAATAGAGCAATATCCAGCCATCTAGCTGGCAGCTGTTGCGCTGCGCAAACATTGAAATGCTGTTCAGCAGACACTCATTTGAATTGGCCGATATCGCTGGATCGGAATCATCCCGTGTGCCCACATATTCGAGATATAGGTTTATCCAACCCCTATGCAAGTATTTAAATAAACAATTAATAATTATTTTAAATAAAGTACATATATACAGTGAAAGATCTAGGTAACGGACAGTTATCCGTCTAACTTTTTTTGTCAAATTATCGATAACGAGAGCTGGGCACAACAAAATTTGAATATCCTATAATATTAATTAATTACTGATAATTATAAAAAAAAAGTAATTTTGAAAAAAGGGGCTTAAATGTTTATATCGATAGCTCATTGGTGGAGTCAGGGTCTTTCCAACGGACTTTCCCGACTAGATCACTATAACTTGTTTGTAATCTAAAAATAAGTTTTAGTGGAACATTTGGCATCCGTTCAACGGAGCTTTCACTGTATCTTTAACTTACAGAATGTATTCATATTCACTAGTGGATTCGGATCGATTCGTATTCAAATATTTTTTGGCACCGGCAAAATCGTTGCGCTCCATCTTTGCGATAAGATCGAATATAAATAGATTGGCGGAGTTGTTCAATTTTTCCTGGAAAAAATAACTAATTTATTATAAAATTATTGAGCTATTCATGTATATCAATTAATGAGTAGTGATACATGCATTTTAAAAGTATTTGTAATTTATCTTTTATTGTTGTTTTGGAAAAGGGACTCTAGCTTTAAAACTGTGCATAAAACTACGAATATACGAATATATATTATCGTTAACTAATCACCTTTTCGTACAAAAAATTGGCCATACGCGTGTCCCCGGCGGCTATCAGAAATTTAATGGCGTTCATATATTCGATGAGTTCTTCATTTTTCAAGTTCTGGTCAACGATTAACTCATCGAAGCCTTCCTCTGCGATATTTTCCAGCATATTATGAACCCGCTCCTCCAGTTCATTGAAGGCGAGGGCACACAGATTCTATGGACAAAGTAATTTTGATTAATTCAGATGGATTGGATCGGCGATTGGGCACTGACCGTGAATTGGACATTGGTGGTCGTGCGTTCGCGCAAATTGAAGTCGCAGCCCATCAACTTAAGGATTATATTGGTGAGATTCTGCAGGGCGCAACAGAAATGTGCCTTTTTGTCCTCCACGCTGTGCACTTTCCTATTCACAATATATCGGATCGTATCGCGCATGAATCCATCGAAGCTTGCGTAGGTTATCCGCTGAAGCATAGCTATTGAAGGTGGCTGTTGATTAGGCGGAATATTATCGCAGAAGAGTAAACGATTCTGGCTAATGAAGGTATCGCGGAACACCTTCAGTTCCTCGTAGACATCGCCCAGCGGCGCCAGTAGGCATATTTTGATAATGCAAAATGTAGGCTTGTCTACGTACGCCATTGTCGTAGCCCGCGTATTGCGGACCTTCTTCTTGGGACCCACATTTTTCAGTTCTACGGCAAACCGAATCGATTGCACTGCAAAATAAAAAAAATAATATGTTTATGAAAAAGTAAAATATTATTGATTAAAATTCTTGATTGTGTTTTTTATATGTAAAAATTAAAATTGCCATATTAAAGTATCTTAGATCAGACGAACCTATAGAAACATAAATCGATTTAGATTTATATAGTAGAGGAGGAGAGAGAGAACGAATTCACTATCTTCTGACTGCTATATACAAATACATAAGAACAATATACCCCATTCTACTTGATAACAAAGTAACAAGATAAAAATTAATATTACCCACCACCAGGAAATATGAGGATAGCTGGATCTAGCACGCCAGTGAATACTTTCTGATTGGCCATTTCTTTGATCACTTTTTTACCGACTTTTTTCTCGATTGCCACCGCTGTCCAGACGTCCACAACAATGACATAACGGCGCCAGGCGAGCGTCGCGAACAGGATATCCGACATCGTATTGGTGAGCAAAAAGCGATGAAAGGTGTTGCACACGAGGGCTAAATCTTCGTTCGTTTTGATTAGATCGAAATTGACATCCATGTTTTCGGAGCGCATTAACTTGGAGAATAGCTGATGCTTCTGCACCTCCATGGCGGACTTGAGGCCCGTGCAGGAGCTGTTCGGCACACTGTTACGAAAGCACTCAAACACATGGCGATAATCCTGCATATCAATGATTGTCTCGGTGAATTTGCTATAGCTGCACCAGGGTATAACGTGGTATTCGTTGCGATCCATTGGCAACATCGATCGAAAGCTCAGCTGCACGTTCAGGGCATCCACATCAAGCGAATCCTCTTCTTTCAGATTATATATGGACTCGAATGTGATAAACGCCATGTTGGTGAAGGTCAACTGCTTTGCGATGGGCACCAGGGTATACAAGTGCCATTCGGTGCTCACAGCGCAACGCAATTCCATGGGACACTCTGGCACTGGATAGAGGGTCAGCTCCTCCCGCAACATGCAGCGATGACGACCGAAGAGCTTTATGATATCGAGATAGCCCACAGAGAGTAACACCATTTCAACCACTGGCTCCACATAGTTGAATATCTCTTTTTCGTCATTATTCAGCTCAATTGTGTCTAATAGCATATTTAGTAATTGAGATGATTGAATCTCCAAATCCATCTCCTCTTCCTCGTAATCTGGAGGCTCCGCGGTCTTGCGCATATACAGCTTTATCAGCAAGGGATTATCGCTGGCATGATTAATGCGATCAAGATTATCCTGCTGCAGGACCAACGTATACGTGGGCTTCAAATGGAACTCATCTTGTGAAATGATGCCCTCGGTATTGTATTGCTCGACACATTTGATAATTAGACTACCGCCCTGATCTAAATGTATTTCCAGTGGATCTATTATGTTGGGCAGTTTATCGATGCGAGCCAACTGTATATAGAGAAATATATTCGGAGGCAGCGGCTTCAAGGTATCTTCCGACAGCACCTGTTTGGCTTTCTTTGGCATTGTAAATGTATATTTGTATATTTTATTAAAACATATTTTTTTTTACGTTAAAATCAATGATTGGCAAATATAAATTTAAATTTAAAAATTACGCAGGTTGGCAGCTCCAGTTCGATTATCAAATCAATCGATACAATCGTTTTGGGGTACTGCTAATGCAGCCCTGGTCGTCACCAACACGTGAAACGCGCAATGGACAACAAAATATTATGCAAGCAGCGGACAATTTTGTGTGAAAATTAAAGTAATTTTGTGCAAAGACATTGCACTTGCATAGCCAAAATGTATCGTTTGTTGTGTGGCAACCGCGCCACATCCATGCAACGTGCGCTGCGGCTGTCAACACCCGCAACAACCAATTGCTGCTGCGGCGGCGGCGGCGCTGTGCACAATTTAACTCAATATCAGGAATATTATCAAATGCTTTACCGCCCTGCGCCGACAAGTAAGTACCCAAGTTTATTAAGCATTAAGTGCATTATATTAATAATAATTAATTGACACAGCAACAGCAACATTAGCATCACGCACACAGTCCACCACGCCCACACAAACAGACGCATTGGCGCTGGCCAAAAAGAAACGTTTGCGCAAACCGCGCTATGCCAAATATGTGGAACTGCTGGAGGGTATGCAACACAATTAAGCCATCATTTAATCTATATTTAATTTTATATCAAAATTGTAGTAACCGAACTCACTGCCAGTGAGCGCAAGTCGCGCGTAAAGCGTCTAAAATCCAAAAAACTCGCCGAATTCATACAGAAAACTCAAATGCAAATACTGGAAAAGCGCGCGCGGGAGGAGCGACGTGCTCTAAAAAAGGGCAAAGCGGGCAGCGAGGAGCCCGCACAGCGGCAACCAATGGAATATCAGAAAATCGATATGGATGCCCTCGATAGCTCCATACTGGAGGCGGGCATGTACGATGACAAGCCGCTAATATTCTTTGGCAAAGAGACGTACACCAAACAGATCATTGCCAATCCCGAGGAGGTGCATAAGATACTAAAAAGCTTTAATAATTATCGCGACATCATTGAAGGCATGGAAAATGAGCGGCAAGATCATGTCGAAGCGGATTTGGCGAGCTTTGGGTGCGGCAAGCTGAGAGTTAAAATAACTGTAATTAACTAATATTTATACATTTTTAGCTTAAGTGCACCAAAAGGTGCTGCCGAGTCTGAATTGTTGGATCCCTTTGAAGCCATTGAGCCGTATATTGATGTCCAGGAGTCGCATGCGGAAGCTGTGCCAGTTGTTAATCTACCTAATGCTAATGCCGTGACGGCCAAGTCCAAGAAACGGTTTGTGCTTCAACCAATCTCGTCTTTTTCCTTATTCTAATATTCCAATATTTTCTCCAATCAGCTCCAGCTTTAAATCAAAGGTGCATATCAATGAGGAGCAAGAACGCCTCGCTAAACAGCGCGCCCTGCTCATCAATTTAACCACATATTTGAATGTGTGCGTCTCGGCCAACATGCTGAACCGAGCTCTCTCCACCATTTTCGCTTACCGCAGTCGCATCAAGAAGAACAGCGCACAACAGCAGAAACAGAACAACAGCCACATTACCATCGATCTGTACAATATTCTGTTGCACGGCTATGCGGGCAAGGGTTCCTTTGACCGCTGTCAGGAACTGTGCAAGTTAATTCACGAGGACGGACTGGCGTTTAGCGAGCAAACGTATGCGGCTTTATTCGAGTGCCTAGGCCGCGTGGAGCCGGATGCACAGAATCTGCAGTGGATTGAGCAGCACATTGCGCAGGCAGAGCAACAGGGCTTCAGCCTAAATCAAATAATGGATCGCTCCAAATTTGTATCGGATCAGCGGGACATAGCGCTGGATGCAATTAGGAGAGTGCGCCCAGACTTTACGCCGGTTTATGTACCGCCCCAGCTAGGCTACGATAATGAGTTGCTCAACGAGCTCAATGCACAAGTGCGGCCCGTGGGCGCAGAAGTGGAGACAGCGACTCAGGAGGAGGATTCGGTCATCATGAGATCGAAACGTGGTTTTAGCAAAGAACAACTGGAACAGATGGCACGCGAGCAGTTACAAGTGGAACTGGATGGCTGCATCACCATTAAATCCATAGAGAAGTCCAAGCCGTTTTCCAATGCCGAGTATTGCGTAAGTTGAGCTCTTTTGTTGTAGCCATTGTCAAACTGTAAGAAAAGGTTTATGTAAATGTAGAAGAAATCTAAATATCAGTATGTATATCAGTAAATATCTGTATAACTGCTTGAATCTTACATACTATAGGTCTGTATTGAAAAGTGAAAGTTGTTTTATATAAAACTTGCATTACTTAATTTTCAATACCACTTATCTTTTCTGTAAGCTTTATAACCAAAAATGTATATTTAAAAAAATAGTTAACTTAATCTTGAAAAAATGTTAACCCAAAAAGTTAAAATTTCCCATTTATAATTTGCTAGATGATATTTTACATTTTTATCGACAATCAACAAAAAGTTAAAAAGTTTACTAATTTTTCTTTAATTTAATTTTACAAAAGGTTAATGCCATGGTGTGTAAAGCCACGTTAACGAACCGAACCGAACAAAACAAAACATTTGTTATAGCTTTTTATTGGCTTTGCAGGCGTGGTGTTTCTAAATGATTATTGCAAATGTATGTTAGGAACTATTTACAGCGTATTACTTAATTATGTAATCACAACTTCAGTCACACTTATTTTTTATTTTTATATATATTTCATATTAAAAATATCAATTTTTTTTCGTATTTGCAGCGTGGAAAACTGAAAGAATTGGAGCAAAACTGGCGCAAGCAAATCTCGGCAGCGATTGTGCGTGATCTCAACACGATGCGTGCCCAGGTGCGCTTCAAGCCGCACGGATATATGAACTACTATACGTACCTGAAAGTACTCGACACGAATCACTATGCGGACATACTGATCAAGGAGCTGTTTAAACTGGCTGAGGGCTCCGAAACGTTCAGTCCGACGGTGGGCCAGCTGTACAAGGAGTTGGGTCAGAAGGTGCAGAAATGCTATCAAATCGAGCAAAAGAAACACAATGGCACGCTGGAGAAGATTGGCGACATATACAGTGCGTACTGTGACCTGTGGGACAGCGGACGCACCGAGGACAATACCCGCCAGATGTGGCAGCGATTGGTGCACGAACAGCGGCACAGTGGGCCCTCCATGGATCTGCCCGAGGTGCCATGGCCCACGAACGTGCTCACCGGCGTCGGCCGCTTCCTCTACAACATACTCATGCGTGACATTAAGATCGATGCGCACATTATGCGCCAGAAGAGCAAAGCGAAGGCGGCAGCAACGGGCACAGTGACGCCACAGAATTTGCTGCCCGCCTTCTATACGCTCTTCCGTAATCAGGGCCGGCTGGTCAAGGAGGAGGTGAAGCCGCATCCGGTGCTCTCGCGCCTGCTGCGCGCCTCGCGCCAACAGACGCTCACCTTCGACTCGAATCTGGTGCCGATGCTGTGTCCGCCGCAGCCCTGGAGCACACCGCATAACGGCGGCTACTTGCTGAACAAGTCGGAGCTGATAAGACTGCCGCATCAGGCTGTGCAGCAGTGGGAGCGCATACGCGCCTCCAATCCGCAGCAGCTCTATCCCGCACTCGATTCGCTAAATCAGCTGGCCAGCGTACCGTGGCGCGTCAACACACAGCTCTTGGACGTCATCATTGAGGTCTTCCAGAACGGTGGCGATGCCAAGTTGGATGTGCCACAGCCGCCCAGTTCATTGCCGCCGCTGCCTACGCTACCAACGTCGGAGAAGGAGGGCTGCACTGTGTCGCCGGCGGAGCGAGCCAAACAGTTCCGGGACAAACTCGGCCATCGCCGCAAACAGGCCGAAATGTACAGCTTGTGGTGTGATGCACTCTATCGCCTGTCGCTGGCGCAACATGTGAGTAAAACAATTCCAGGGTCACCTACGTGACACTCATACAACTCCAGCTTAACGGAAATCATAGACATATTTACAATATTTTTTCTCGGGTTGATATTTGGATAGTTTTTAGAAAGTATTTTTGTTGTGCGAAAAGTGGAAATAGGCATGTTATAGATATTACAAATGCAGATTTGCTACGTGACCAAAGTAGAAGTGGGTTTTCCGATTTATTAATACAATATCCTCTATCAACCTACATATTTTTCAAATAGCACTAGCCTGGGATTCGAACCCGCATACTTGTTGTTTAATTTCTTAAGCATCGAGCACTGCTTAACGTAATGCATTTCTATAATTATACATTATTTTTATTAATTATTAATTTTCTGCGCTAACTTTAGCAATAAAAAATGTTGATTTTAATACAAAAATTTCCTTCATTCCAATTCCCTATTTGCAGTACCGCGACAAGGTCTTCTGGCTACCGCATAATATGGACTTTCGTGGACGCGTTTATCCCGTGCCGCCGCATCTGAATCATCTGGGCTCGGATCTGGCGCGCTCGATGCTCATCTTTGATCAGGCACAGCCACTGGGCGTTGACGGCTTCAGCTGGCTTAAGCTGCACTGCATCAATTTGACAGGGCTCAAGAAGCGGGATTCGGTGCGCGAGCGTCTCTTGTACGCTGAGGAGATATTGCCCGAGATCTTGGACTCGGCGGATAGACCGCTGACGGGTCGCATGTGGTGGGCCAAATCCGACGAGCCATGGCAAACGCTTGCCTGCTGCATGGAGATAGCCAAGGTGCAGCGGTGTCCCGATCCTGCCGCCTATCTCAGTCGTTTTCCCATACACCAAGATGGCTCCTGCAACGGGCTGCAGCATTATGCGGCGCTGGGCCGAGATCAAGCGGGCGCCTGCAGTGTCAATCTGGCACCCTCGGCCATACCGCAGGACGTGTACAGCGCTGTGGCGGCCCTGGTGGAGCGCACACGCAAAGCGGACGCACAAAATGGGCTGCATGTGGCCCAGGAACTGGAGGGTTTCGTGCGGCGCAAGGTAATTAAGCAGACGGTGATGACCACAGTTTATGGCGTGACGCGCTACGGTGCCCGGCTGCAGATAGCGCGTCAGCTGAAGGACATCGACGACTTTCCCAAGGATTGGGTGTGGCCAGCATCGACGTATCTGACCACCAAAACCTTCGAGAGCCTACGCGAAATGTTCACTTCAACGCGCGAGATTCAAGACTGGTTTACAGAGTGCGCTCGCCTCATAGCGGGCGTTTGTGGTCAGAACGTGGAGTGGGTTACCCCACTGGGTCTGCCCGTGGTGCAGCCATACAATCGGCAGGACCAAAAGCTGGCGCCACGCAATTCTCTGCGCATTAATGCCAATATGCCCATGGATCTGTATGAGCGCCCGAATATTCTAAAGCAGAAGAACGCCTTTCCGCCCAACTTTATTCATTCGCTGGACTCGTCGCACATGATGCTCACCTCGCTGAACTGCGAACGGCAGGGCATTACCTTTGTGTCCGTCCACGATTGCTTCTGGACGCATGCGTGCACGGTGCCGGAGCTGAATCGCGCTTGTCGTGAACAATTCGTCGCCCTCCATTCGCAGCCCATACTCGAACAGCTCTCGGAGTTCATGCGGCGCACGTACAGCTTTCAGAAGAAGTAAGTTTTACATATGCAGCTGCTCCTGAAATATCTATATTAAAACGGGTTTTTTCCCTTCACAGCGACTTTACCAATGATGGCTCCGTGGAGGATCTCTCCAAACGACAGCTAAATCGTATTTTGCGGCAGCTGCCACAAAAAGGCGACTTTGATCTGCGCAATGTTCTGGACTCGGTATATTTCTTCAGCTAGTTATACTAACTATAAGAATTGTGCCTAACCGTAGTCATTAGTCATTTATTTTAAGCCTTATATTTTGTTGAATTTGTTAAACAATTTGATGCTTTTATTACCAAAAACCAAAAAAAAAAAAGGAAAATCTAAACAAAAAGAGGAAGAGACCAGTGCAGCAGCAGGAAATGTGATTTTGTAAGAGTTTATAGATTAAACATTCACTTAATATTATATTATTATATTATATTAAATGCCCATCGAAACGTTTATGAAAATTGGTATTAAAATCATAAAGCCTAAACCGAACTACATTTATATAAAAAGCCTAGTGTTGCTTTTTATAAGCTGTTATATTAAACTTATAAAAGTTTTTAATTATTTAATAACACTATTTTACAAAATATTTGAATTTTCTCTTTAAAAAATTATTTTATTCAAATTCACATTGCTTAGCTGGTAATTCAACATAATAAATTATTTATTTTACATAAAGGTAAATATTGAGTACCCAGATTATTTATTTAATGCTGAACCAGAGATAAGTAATATGACATTTTGTATAATTTTGTAAGCTAGTGTTATTAGACAGCAAAATATATCAGTCAACATATGTGTACTGAGGTTTAACAGCTTATCAATAAATTATCATGAAACATACTTTAAAGTGTTTTTTATTAAAGTTGAGATATATATAAAACATATTTTATATGTGTGTTTGTTTGCAAAAAAAAAACGGATCTTTCATGATTTCATTACGGGTTACAGCCATAGATTATTTTCTGCAGAACTATTTGATTAATACAGAGTTCGTTGGGAAAGTAGCTGTTAAGTGCTGACACTTAACAGTTTTGCATTTACAGAACCGCTCAATAATGCATCTTGTACTCAAAGTTATCGCTTCTCACTCAAAATTATCGCCTCCCACTCAATGTTTGAGTGCCACCCCATTTTGTCCACAAAACCTTTTTGCATTCCGCTGCTGCCGGCGACCGGTGCGGCGCATCTTCGGCATCGACATCGACATCGACGTCGACATCGGCATCGGCATCGGCATCGGCATTCTCTTCGTGTATTGTGCTCGGGTGCAGAGGCGCTCGTTTGTCTGCTCGCTGGCTCGTTTGCTCGCGCGTGGTCTGCGGTCTCAGTTTGAAAAGTTGATGCGGCGCGTCAAGAACGTAACGGTTTATACACACACACTTAAACAGCTACACAGCTACGAGCAGCGGTCAACGGTCAGCGAATAGCGTTAATTTGCAATTTAAAAAGTGTTAACATTAACCGAACGCATCTTTTATTGTTATTTGCATTATTTTTGCGTCTCCGTTTTGTCTGTGAATTTGGCGTTGTTGTTGTTGTTGTTATTGTTTTTACTGCAAAGGTATGCGGCAGCTGCTGCTGCTGCTGCTGAATCAACGATAAAAGAAGGTAAAACCCCCAGCTGGTAAGCTTTTTATCGCGTATCTCTCAGATACACGATGCCCGGTTTGCCTGTTCCCCGGCAAAGTAGCAATGGCAAAATGCAGTGCAAATAAATCTCACAAATTCGAAATTCGAAAAATAAAAGCACACAAGTCTCAGAAATACAATTGTTGTTTATTTTGGTTTGTTCTGTTTCTCTGTTTCATTTTTGTTGTTTTGGTTTTTATATTTTGTTTGCGCTGCATTTTGTTTGTATCTTTGGCATTGTCTCGATTTAGTTGTTGTCATTATTGTTGTTCTTGTGTGTTTGCAAGTCCAATGTTAATTGTGCATAATTTTCGCTCATAAGTGCATTAAAAAAAAGTTCTCTTATCAGCGTATCATATGCGCGTATCATATTACAATTAATTAAATTATAAACCATGCGCCATGCAAATTGCGCCCCAGCGGCCACAGCTGCCGCAGTAGCCGCAAACAGAAGTTTCTAAATGTCTCAGAAGTAGTGGGGGGTAGTAAGATAAGAGCTACATGCACCTCAAATACGATATATAAATGTATGTATATACATTCTGTAAATTTGTGTACTTTTTCTGTGTGTGTGTGTGTGTGTGTGTTGGTAATTGGGGCATTGTTTGATTCCGTTTATCTGTAACGTGGCTTGCAACAGACGCACTCGTCTCCCTGATAAGTGGACACATTTTCATGCAATGACATTAGATTGAATGCCCAAATTGTTTTATTGACGCTTTTGGCAACTGATTCAATTACCATGACGCACACCCGGCGTATACGTAATTTGTGTGTATGTGGCTAAAGTTCCGCCGGTTCTCGTAACAGTTCCCTTTTGGTTTGACTCTGTTGTTTTAGTTTATTATTTGTTTGTTAAACTGAGCTTTATTATTTTACTAGTTACTGAAAAATGGACGAATATATTATACAACCTTGTCAGTTATAGCGCTTAAGAGGATTTACTTATCTTAATAATGCACTTAGAGAACAATGTCATATTTTCTGTATGAATCTTTTATAATATTTCTATTTATAAAAAGCAAAGTAGAATCTCTAGAATAATAAATGAATTATTAAAAAAAATCCCTTTTTTAGAAACGTTGCCCTCGTTTGCCAATTATTCTATATAACTAAAATGATTGTAAAAGAAATAATCCACTGATACACGTGTATATAATGTAATTACATATATTGCTATCAGTTAGTCCAATTCAAACAACAATAAAAACTTTATCTATAAAAACAGCTTATAATAGAACTCGATTATAAAAAAAAATTCATTCAATTTGGATTTCAACAAACTATCGCAAAATTTATTAATTTAATTTGCTTTGATTTTATTTTTTTAAATTACTATAAATCTTATTTTTTATACTCGTTCAAGAAGCGAAAAGAGCATATCCGTCTTGTCTGACTGTATAAACGTTATATTGTTTGCCGCTATTTAGCATAGAGACTTGAAATTTTGGATAAATACTATACCCCTGTTTGATGAGGTGTAATGGGTCTTTGCGACCTTGGTATTCCCACCACGCCCACTAGAACCAACATTTGCATTTATATTGCAGAAGAGCTCCCCCAAACATCAGCTTTCTCCCAAAGATTCGGAACTTGACATCCCAACCACGCCACGGCAAATTTTTAATTTCTAAAATATATATAAATAGAAAATTCAAACTTAATAAAACTTTAACAAAAAATAAATAAAAACTCAATAAAATTTCACCATAATAAATAATAATCGTTTAATTTGAGTTTATTTCATTTTTCGTTTCAAGCAATAAATTTAAAAGATAATTTGCTTATAAATTTTCGTTATTGTTTATGAACATTCTTTAGATACTTCAAACGCCTTAGATAAAAATTCTAAAGTTTCAAGTTTAAGATATTGCAAAATTCCTCGCTGTCAATAAAAAAGTACGAAACAAAATGCTAAGTATTTATTTTATTTCACAAATTGCCTGACGAATTCTCTGAGTAACAAGTGAAGGTCGGTGTTGAGCCTCAGACTCCTCCATTTCGATTTAATATGGCCAGAAATTGCATTGATTTCGAATTTACGCCACTAGAATTTGTTTTCTCTACTTTTTTTGTTCGTCCGGCGTAATTTATGAATGCGAATTAATGAGCCTTTGGCATGCCGAATAGCATTTTTGTCCAGGTTACGGCCCAGCACTTGGACTAGGACTTGGCCATGAAGTTAAAGTTGGATATGGCGGCACTTTGTTTTGGCTAAATGCGACGCCATGCCGTTTGGGCTGTCGTCCGTTTTGGGTGCCATTATTATGTCCATTTCCGTTCACAGATTTCCGGTGATTATTTCCAGAGTCGAGAGGAAATAATGCCGTCGGCCAACGGCCACCATGTCCGTGTCCACTTGATGTACGCTCTATGCCGTCCGGCTGATTGAATTAAGCGCAATGATCCTGGCCAGGCACACACAGCTTAATTATTGGGCCAACGCACAAACGACCCACAGGTAATCAAAAAAACAGGCGCAGAGGCAGGTGCTCCATTTACCCTAATTGAAATTGATTCATTTTGGAGCTCGTGTACTGTGCGGGGGGAAACAACTTTTCATAGTTGAAAATAAGAAATTTCAAGCGACATGAAGCTATTTATGAAATTTGCCGCCGTTATTGCTGTCAGGTATCGATTCAAAGTTGCGACACAGTGCCAAATATTGTGAGCAGGCAGGCGGGCCAGAGGGGGGCTTGACTAACTGTAATTTGTATCGTATCAAACAATGCGCCATATGACAGAAACACACACACACACACACACACTCGCTTGCAGATAAATTCGTGTGGCGGACAGAAGTCAGAGACCCGCAGACAGACAGACAGAAACACCAAACTCGAGCCAAGCTGGAAGCAGAAGCGACTCTAATGCAAAGCCACATAGAAAAGCAAACTAGCGGAAATTGTTGAAAATAAATAATAATGAAAACGATTACAATGATCAACTAGGCAATGCCCTATGGAAACTATTGACAACTGTCTATATGAACAATAACAACAAACAGGCCACGTGTAGGATTTAAAAATAATAAAGTTACAAGTAATTAATAATAGTTTTTATTTCTATAACAAAAATAAAGCAAGCACATAGAAGTGCAAAATTAAGTAAAATAGTTCAGCATAAATTATAATATTTAAAAAAGACAGACCTGGAACACAATATCAGAGGTCCTTTATAATCATTTAATTTATGCAAAGAAATTTACGTAACAAAAGGGAATGTCCTAGAAAGCTATTGAAAAGTTACACCATAGAAGAACATTTCTGTACCAAATCAAAGAATGTTTTTAGAAAAATATAAAATTTGAAAATCAATAATAATAAATAATAAATAATTTGAAAAGATGATTTTTGTGTTCTCTTTTTACTTTCATTATAAATAAATTAAGCTGTATATCAAGTAAATGAAAAAAAAATTTCCATCGAAAGTAATATCTTTTGTCTTATTCAAATTATATACTTGTGTAAATGTATATACCTCCAATTAAACTGGGTTAGAGGGTATTAAAAAAAAGTTTGCAAACAAACGGAAACACGAAAAATAAAACAAAAAAAAAAACAGAACCGAGTCAAACGTAAAGAATTGTAACAAGTTGAACGCGCTGGCTGAGCATTAATAGGTTTTTGACTTGCTATAAAAACGTTGCTTCCCTCCCCCCCACACACACACACCCCTTCCCGGGCCCGGACAAGCCATGTCAGAACAGCCGCGAAAAGCTTGGGAAACTACCAATGCGAATGAGTTGTCTTTCGGCAGACAAACATATAAAAATAAAAAAAAGAAAGAAATAAAAAATACTGAATGAAATCTCCCCCGACAACAAGCTGAAACAATTTGCTGGCTGCTTTTTAGACAATGATTTGCCAAAGTGTTTTTTAGCGGGGGGGTTGAAAAAGAGTGGGGAGGGGTGTGTGTGGGTAGACATTGACAATGACACCGACACGGAACTTCATTTTGACTTTGACTTTAAGCTGGTCTTGATTCTATTTTGACCAGCTCTTGATTAACTTTGTGCTGCGTATTCTACCCTAATTGGCCCGTTTAACTGGACTGTGGCTAATGCCACTTCAACGTAATTGAGCAAAGATGGCAAAATAATGTGATTCTTTCTTGATGTAGTTTTTTTCTATTTTTTATTTGGTTGTACTAACAACCTGAACCCATAGAATACTTTGGCTGATATTTTCTACTTCATTATTATCAGCGGACATTTTTATTTGATTTAATGACAAAAAAAAAACTTTCCAAGTTTCAATATTCGGAAACGTAATGAATTAAATGCAAATTGATATCTTACCTAAATTGCTTGCATATAAAACATTTGAAATATTTTCATTGCTGATTCGAACAATCAAACAGGTAATTCAGATTTAATGAGCAAATAATTGAAGTCAAGTCCCAAGCTCTCTGAGCAATTAAAATCTAACTAGCAATTAAAATGGATTGAATGAGTAGGTACTTGCAGTTTTAAGAAATTAGTATTTATTTTGTGTCTCTTTTCATTGCTCCTATTTAAAGTGAATTACATTTTAATTGCACTCCTCTACTCTTTACCTAGCGTTATTCGTCTCGAGGCGAATAATAGTTATGAGACACGCATATTTAAATACGTGCATTTTGCCTCTCTATCTCTTTTTCTCTGAATTTCTCAATCGGAGTCTCCGCATTTCTTTCTTTTCGTTGCTCGTTTAAGCTTACTCGCATTTCTTCTCCATCAATTTTTTCTCTCCCTCTCTCATTTTCAGTTTTTTGCTTATATCATATCTTTCTATCTATTTTTCTATCTCTTCCAATCTTTTCATATTTGTCGCTCTGTCTTTCACTCTTGTTTTTTCACTTTTTCTCTGTAACTATTACTCTTTCTCTTTTTCAGTGTACTTGTCTTTCTCCCACTCTCTCTCTCCCTATCTGCCTCCATTTGTCAAAGTTTCTCATACCGTCCTTTTTGCCTTTTTGCTGTCACTCTCTATTTCGCACTTTTCATTTCCTCTTTGTACTCCATTAGTTTATAACAGAAGAGAAATGTTATTAGAAACAGAATATTACAAATATTTTATTAATATATTTTAATAAATTTTGTTTTTTGTTTTTTGTTTTTTATTTTTTTGCTTGAAGATTATAATTATATTATTATAATTACCTGCTTTAATTATCTATATTAACAGATAGTAACTTTATTTAATAACGAAATCATCTTATATTAGCTTAAGTATTGTATAAAAAACAAAATATAGGAGCTAAAATTAAGACGAATACGCCAAGCTTCAAATAAACGTACAGTGGCTCCATCGCAAAATCGGACACGAGTTTTCGCTCTTATTTAAAATTCATATCATTATTCATAGCAAAAAATACATTATTTTTAATTTTCACTGTCAATTTTAAAAGAAAAAAACACAGGAAAATAATAAATAAAAATTTAGTGGCATATTCTTTGCTATTCTGCAAGAAACTGATTTTACAAAGTTGTGAGCATACTTTGGAAATGTTGAATTTATTTGTGTACACTCTTCCCAAAAATGCTCAATATTTTCCATCACATTTATAATCAAAAAAAAATGTTGTCCGAATTTGCGATGCAGTCACTGTATACCCATCGATAGCCCTTATCATTTATCTGCTTTTATGATATGTACAATAAATTTGATGATAGCATATTTGGCCAATCTTTTGCAATTTGCATGCTTATCTTTCAACATGAACATATACTCCGTATAAATATGGTTGTTCCCAGCATTCTGTATTTTTATTTTTTCTGCATATGCCGTAATCAATTTTCCATTTCGGCGTGAATGCTACCTGTCCTTCAGTTATCTATGCATTCAATCAGAAAGTCGACTCTGCTTTTGTAGTACCTTTTTCTGTTATCCATCTACCTGTCTACTCCCATTTCCCCCCGCCGTATTCATAACAAATTTGCTCTGAAAAATTCATTTCTCAACCTTTTCATTGACTTAACATTTTTTGTATACTCTGTTTGGGAAGTGCACAAAAGGTATATTGGTTTTGTACAATTAGGTTTTTGGTGCGAGTCCGATTTTGTAAGATAGGGAGTTAGATTTAACTAAATATAATGGAGATAATTAATTCCTGTAATCCCTAATTAAAACTTAAACAGAGTATCGCGCAGTCGATTGCACCAGAGTGTTACGTTCTTACTTGTTTTCAATACTCTTATTGTATTTTGCTTTTTTATTGACGTTGTTTGCATTTGCCCGGCTCGCACTCTATTTTTCTTCTGCTCCTCTCACCCTTCCCCTTACCCCCCGCACCCTGCACCACTCCCACAATTTTGTTTTTTTTTTCACTTCTTTTCTGCAACGTTTGCATTCGAATACGTTTCGAGCTGCCTTCAATTTCTTGTTGCTCTCTTGCCATTCACTTGCTATTTTATTTGCTGATTTAATCGTGTCTTGAAGCTTCCTTCCTGTGACTGTTGCTGCCGTCGCTGACGCCGCTACTGCTGGCATCGCTGCTGGCGTCGCTGCCAGCGTTGGCGTTGGCGTTGGCGTTGTTGGCGTCTCCATCGTCTCTCGCGCGTCGAATGGGAAAATGGCAAAAAAAAAGGGGAAAGTGAAAAGAGGAAAGAGGAGAATGGACAAACGGCCAAATGAATTTATAAGGCGTAGTACACGGCCGCTCACACACACACACACACACACACACACACACACACACACACACACACACACACACACACACACACACACACACACACACACACGCACACGTAATACACATAATCAAATGTAATGCGCTGTGGGGCAATAGCCCGCAACTAGCAGCAACAGCTTTGCCCCGGCTAAAGATTACAAAATACATGTGCGTAAAAAAATACGATGTGCTTAGACGAGTTGGCGATGCGCTATACAATTTTATATAACATATTTTTTTAGGAATTTTTTAGGAATTCACAAGGGATTTTAGGTTAGAGTGGAGGTGGCATTAGAAAAAAAGCAAAAACTTAAATGATCCCCAAATAATTTTTTTTAAAAGACGAAACTATTTATTACTATATTTATTGACCTATAATATTTTCATGCATTTTTCTTTTAAAAAAATGCTGATAACATTAGAAAGGTAGAGTTGAAACTATAAATCATAAATAGGTTATGAATAATATAAAAAGTTATCGATAATAGTCAATGTAATTTTTAAGAGCTTAACTCAATTGGGTTGTTAACAGTTTGGAACAGCATTAAGTATATTCCATTATTTCAGAGATTTTTTGAGAGTAATCTTGGAAATACATAATATATAATTCAATTTTTTAAACGTCATATACAATTTATACCCAGCAATAATTTTAAAAAGAAATTAATATTATTAAAACACGATTTCACAAATAATAATTATCGATCATAAATAGTTAATCGGATGATTTATAACTGTAATATAGTTAAATAAAAATAAATAGTTACTTGTAAGGTTCTGTTTGTTTTTCCTAACCGAAATTAATTATCTCAATTATGTTTCATAGAATTTGCCCTTTCAAGGTTAGAAAATATATATTTGAATGACAAGTGCATTCGTAATGGGAATGCACGCACTTAAAGTCTTTGACTTTTTGCCTGTTCTCAACCATTTTCATACTCATTCTTATTTGTATTCTCATACCCATTTCCACACTCATTTGTCGTTGCCACTTTCTTATTTGCCAGGCAAGACGGCAAGCGTGAAAATATTGAAAACCCAAAGCGTATTACGACTGACAAAGCAAATAAACGGGAGCTGCACACACACAGAGAGAGAGAGAGAGAGAGAGAGAGAGAGAGAGAGAGAGAGAGAGAGAGAGAATGATAGAACCTTATATACATATTCGCAAGCTTGGGTTTTGTCCATAAGTCGCTCAACGTGTCGTATGCTTGATTTTGATGTCGTCGTCGTCGTTGTCGATGATGTTGACGAGTCAAGCGAATGTGTCAAACAGTAATAATCAGTTTCAAGGCAGCAAAGTTAACAATGCACACAACTCACACACACACAGCCATCCTCACACACACGTCGTGGTAAACAATGCCTTAACAATGCCTTGACGTGCCACATGGCGTATGCGTTACATTTTGTCAGCTTCCCAAACTTCGCAAACGCTGGCAGCCCTGTTAAACGCACATTATGCAAAAAAGAAAACAACAATAACAACTTTGAATTGCATAAATTGAGACATGAAGGGTGCACTGAGAGAAAGATTTATGAGCCGAACTCGAGAGAACCTTGACAAGTGTTAAGTGAATTGGGTGCAATTTAAAAAATTTTAATAACAAATTTAAAGTCACATTTGAATAAAGTTTGTAATTGGGTAATTTTCTGTAAGCGTGTGAACTAAAATTGGATTATCTTAAGTTAGGGTTGTTGAACATTTATTTGATAAGCTTAATTGAGTGTTTAATTTGCTTAAAACTTATATTTCGAGTTTAAGATGGAATTTTGTTTAAATGTTTAAAGACAAAGACAGTTCTCAAAGTTAGCTAGGACTTAAGCATATTAAATTACTTGTGTTTTATTTAATATGCAAAATCTGGAAAGTTATTTGATCAACTATTAAATATTTTTCTAAAACTAACTGAATAACTAAATATTTATTTAGATAAAAAATAAGCTAATCTTGATATTGTACAAAATGTTACTTAAGTAAATATTTATTAATTTTTCAGCTTAGTTAAGCATTAATAGATACTCGAAATAATAACAATAATAATTGATAATTATTAATGTTGAGCATATCTCTTATCTCACACATCACTTGATAAGAGTATAATGGGAAATTGTCAAGTATTTCTAAAGATGAATTCAGATTATAATCTGAATCAGCGCTTAACTCGCAGTGCAACCTCTCGTAACCCCCCTTGCCCAAAAGTCACATGCTACACGCAGATTAACTTATGAAACAGCCTCAGTTAACGTCAACGTCAACGTCGTCGTCGTCGTCTTATCAAGCAAATTGAGCGCTCATTCACACGCAACAAACAAATATACAACAACAAAAAATAATAATAATAATAACGAAAGAAGAAAAAAAATCAAGCAGTAGCAGCTACGTCAAATATTTGTACATGTAGCACCAAGTGTTGCTCCAGGGGCTCTGTGGCAGCTGTAGCCAGTAGGTGTAGGAGGTAAACTGTAGAGTAATGGGGGTGTAGGGATTTCTGTGTCGTCGTCGTCGTCGTCGTTTGGCTGCACTTAATGAAGCGAGCGCCGCACTAACTAAATTGACTTTATTGCTGTGCAAATGGGCATTCGGCTTATTATTTGTTGTTGCCGTTAAGTGTGTATTACACTAAGAACATATTTACATATTTTCACGCTCGCAACACAGACGCAGATATAATCGAGGCCTATGCGAGCACCCATTGCCAGTGTGTTCGTCACTTTGTTCATTGTACTTCAAAAATATTATAAATAAAACATGGGCATTGTCTCCAACACTACAGTTTGTGCTATAAATATACATAAATAACACATGAGCACCCAACACACACACGCACACACACACACACACACACAATCCGGCGTAGCGTAGCTCTTAAATAAATAATTTGCAATATTAAGAATTTCAACATATTAAGTGTAAATTAAATTAAACGTTGCATGCAATTACAAATAAAATGAAAATTTATTGCTTGAAAACTTTTCTCTGTGCTTGTGCGTGTGTGTGTGTGTGTGTGTGAGTGTGTGTGTGTGAGTTTTGAGGTAGGTCTGCAGAATAGCTTACGTTCTATTTTCCAGAACTTCAACAAATGCAAACTAATGTTTTTACTAATCAATTTTGATCTATATATATTTAATTAAATATTCTATATAATCACAAATATTTATTTTTATTTTTATATTTTAAACAATACAACTTTATTATTGATATTAAAAATTTTAGAAACTGCAATTAATTTACCAAAAGTTTCAAACAATTTCCATGATTTATCAAAATCAATAAAAGATATGATATTTTAAGCAGATGATATTTTAAATAAATGTACATAGTTTTCACAAATTATCGTAGTTTGAAATTTGGTGACAAAATTTTATGGAAAATATAAAATTAACAATTGAATAAAAAATAGAAACATTGATTTAACTACAATATAGATATAATCAATCCATAAGCTGGTACTTTGAAATATTTTATAATTTAATTTGAAAATATTATTTTATATTATATTATTTAATTGTAATGTTTTTAAAAATTGTAATTGTACAGTCTTTTTTTTTTTGGTAACAAAAACTATTGAATTCTGTAAAGATTGTTTACGAGCATAAACTAATTAGTAAATAGAACAGTTTTTATTCGTGTTTATGGCCTTTTGCGCTGACGTAGCTTCAAGTGTGCTTTGATATATCCTTGATATCTTAAGATTGCCGGGGCTTTATACTGTTATTATTTTTAGCAGCTATATCGCTTATGAAGCAATTAAAAATGCTAATGTACAGGCGCATATTTCTGAGATTATGTAGTATATATAGAAATTTAGCTATGCGTAAATATGGGCACTTGTTTAGCAATTAGCGAGTTTCTTTACCTATATATATACATATATATGCATTACCAGCAAATTTAGTTGGATGTAAGTGCAGTCGCTAGCTACTAACAAAGCTTTATTGTAGTACACTTGGAAAAAAAAGCTGGCTTGAATTCCGAATTTTGTTTATATATTTAATAAAAATATTATGTATACAATTTTAAGGGGTTAAGTCAATTGTATTATATTAGGATATGGGTTCTTATCTGCTTGACATTTAGCAGTTGAGTGTATTTATATACACATATATATATATATATACATATATATATATATATATTTACATGGTATACTAACGGTAGAATCTTTTGTCTACTCTCGTTTAATCTCGACTGTTCATCGCGATTACTCGACATTTGTTGGGCGCTGAGCGCGAGACAAAAGCTAACGGAAATTTAAGCACGCTTAATTATTATTAATTTGCATGATATGTGCGACACGAAGGCGTCGTTCACTTAGCGTCAATATATTTTGGCTGGCTGTCAACGCAAAAGACCAAACAAATCTATCGATGAAGCTGCAAACAACACAAAAAAACAACACACACACAAACACACACGCACACACAATTGTGTTCAATGGGCTGGCGGACAGTGTGCCCCGGCTAAGTGAGCACGTCACAAGTGCGTGTAACTGTACTTGGGGAAATGGCATTGAGTGGCGTCTGGTCTGGTCACGGGTGCTCCAATAGCCAACAAATTAGGCTTGACATCATCGGTGTCGATGTCGGCGTTGGTGTCGATTCATTTGCCACATGGCTTATGTGAGTTCTCCATTTTCTTTGTATACCCTGCCCGAAAATGTTAAATGGTGTATTTTAAATACTTGAAATTTCAATTAATTTAATTTGATCACTAAACAGAAGCTAAAGAAAGCAGGCCTCAAACTCACATTACCTAACCTAAGCTTCAATCGATTTATGAATAAATTATAAATAAAAAAAAATAGTTAATTTTGAAATACCGCCAAATATAGTTTTTGCTATTTATTAATATCCAATTTATGAATTAATGTTACAAATTTAGTTGTTTTTAATACCTAATCAAAATTTAAAAATATTTGCGTAAACAAGTTTCAAATTAAATTTTGGGTGCGAAAAACCAGGTTCAAGACTCGAACCTAGGGGCAAGGCATTTCTTTGAAGTTTGTAAAGAGACACCTCACAGTCGTATATAGAAGTTAACAGAGCATCTCATAGTCTCTCACTCCTCAGAGCTGCATTTGTATACGTTTTCTTCGTGTTTGTTATATTTTTATTTTTGCACAGTTTTTGATTGCTATAAATTGTTTAAGCTGGTTGACAATTCAACTGTTGGCGTATGTGTGTGTGTGTGTGCGAGTGTGTTTAGGTGTGTGTGCACGTTTTTAATCGCCACAATAGATTTGACATTCAGTTAAAAAAAAGGCGGCAAAGCTTTGACCTCGGCTTTGGAGCTGCTTTTGGCGGCGTTTTTTGTGGTGCGTGGAAACGGAAATTCCCAGCAGGTGTGTGTGTGTGTGTGTGTGTGTGTGTGCTTAGGGTCAGTGTCTGCCCCGACCCCCGTCCGTGGGCCAAGTCCAAATAACTGCACAAATTACACAGGCGTAGACAGCGCAACGCTGCAGAAAGCAACGTAATTTCAAAATTTACGACATTCTACAGTCATTACACCTGACGGCGTCTTTGTTGCCACGCCCACATTGGCTAGCGCCCATGCGAAACTCGCTTACAACTTCCGCACAAAACTTTCGGTTTTTCTTTCTACTTCTTCGACTTTTCTGGTTTTTTGTTTGTATGCAAATTTTCTATGGGAAAAAACGCGTTCAAATTGACTCCAACCTTAGCTAAACTACCCCACCCTTCACTTCTTCATTCCCCTCTTCCAGACCAAACGTTGTCGTTTGGTTAGCTGTCCAAAAACAAAAAAAAAAAAACAGCACTGAAATTTGCTTGCCTTATCGGCGCTTGGTCTCTTCTGTTCGAGTGCTCGCTGTTGGCCTGGCTGGGAAGTGCGAGTATTTGCATTATTGCGAATTCCCATTAGAGAAATTTAATGGCGGGCACTTTGGTTCACTTGAATTGCTTGTAACAGCTGCTGGACTAATTTCTAGACACTCAACTAATCATTTTCTGGGCTCAGAATTCAGGTATTATTTATGATACCTAAGTATATGTTGTGTGTATGTGTGGCAATTATATAGAATTTAATCTTTACTTTAGTATTAAGATTAAGATATTTAATATTTATCAAAATTTCCAGTCAATGTTAATAATTTATATATTTTACGTAGTCTTAAAATATTTTTGCATTTATTATCCTATTTTATTTTTCTTTGGGTTATTTATAATACCTAAGTATATATCGTGTGTGTATGTTTAGCAATTATATAGAATTTAATCTTTAGTATTCAGATTAAAATATTTAAAATTAAATTTTTCAAAATTTCCAGTCAATATTATTAGTTTATATATTTCAATTAGTTCTAAAATACTTTTGCATTATTTATCATATTTTATTTTTCTTAGCATCTGCTTCTGTTTCATATTTTTGTTATTTTCTAAATATGCCTGAGATTTGAAATCGCATCCGCATTAAGCTTAAATTCTTCAAATAATTTACAAAGCTAACGCCTTAAAAATTTTTTTTATATTAATATTTAGTTGAGCTAAGCATCATCTTACATTTAATTTAATCAAAATTAATATTATTAATTTGGGTCTTATTTATTGTTGTTTTTTTTTCATCAGTTAAATATTATATAATCATTGTTGACCAAGTTAAAGGGACTTTGTTTATCGCATACCGCTTTTTCAATCATATTTTGACCAACTTAATGTTATTGCCCGAACGCCAGTTGTGTCCTGATTTAAGCAATGTAGATGTTGTCGTACAGCATATTATGCGATCCCTTTCCCGCCCACCGCCTCTCATTCAAATTGAAGTTGAAGGACGTAACAGGCCCCATTCAAACCCCCCTTAACTGTTTTTTTGTTGACGCTTTTGCTTTATGAAATTCAAATTGAAATTTAATTTGAATTTGGTATGCGGAATTCCGAGTGGCTTCGTTCGGTTCGGTTTTGACTTGGACGTAAAAACTAATTAATTATACGTGCAAATTGTGTGATAAATGCCATTTGTATGCTTTCCACCTTTATTCGTTTACCGGACCCAGGGTCCTCTAGCTTATTTCCTTCAGCTTATTTATGCCTCTTGTTTATATTACACTCCCCATATTTCTTTCTGTTTGTTAATTTCAATTTCAACATGTTTTTCGCTTGTTCTGTGGCTTTTGCATATTTATGCAGATTTCCATTGATTTTCTAGTCATAGTGTGTTGTGGGCTGTGGGCGTGGCATAACAAATAACACAGATGCTGATGCTGCTGCTGCTGCTGCAGTTGGCTGGCTGCTGACCAACAACGGCAACAACAACTAAAACAACAAGTGTCCTTGTGCCCGTTAGCTGCAGCTGCAGCTCATTTTGGAGCAAATCTATTTTAATGCCAGCTAGCTGCTAGCCTACACCCACACAACCCACCCACCACACCGCCCGCCTCCCGCGCTTTGATAATTGTATTATGCGCTGTTTGTTATTTTTAATCAGCGCAACATGTACGCAACTTATTTGTAACTTATTCACTTGCACTCGCACAAATGATTCATCTACAGAAAAATATTTTAATTATGCGAGCAGACAGTTTGTACAGATTGACAGCGGTTCCAAGGGGGCGGGGAAGGGGTACGCATGTGTAGATTTTTTGCAGGGGGGGCGCCACGCTCACTTAGCGCTATGAGGCATGCAATTTATTTGAACTTGCGCCTCGGCGAGTGCCAAGTCCTTTAATTTAATGTTGCCAATTGAACTTGACCCAAAAAACAAGCTGTGAAAATTTCATTTGTTTTCTATTTGTTTTATTTTGTTAGTTAGCTGCTTGACTGGCAAAGCTAACGAGCCGCTCAAGAGCAAGATTAATAAAGAAATATGAAATGAAAATCTTACGCTTATTTATGAAAGTCTTCAGATTTTGCCTGTCAACTTCAGTTAAAAATTTATTTATCTTAGCTGGCTGCACCACTAGCATAAATAGAGCCTGCTTAAAGAATTTTCATATCCACTGACTCATAAATAATTTATTGTTTTTTTCTGATGGAGGGTTTGCGTGCATTCTTGATTAAATAGTTTATAATGGATCTCAAATTCAATTTAAAAAAAAGAAATATACTGAGTTGGGTTTTATGCCTTTCCATTTGTAAATACTTGGCCAAGGTAAAAGTTGGCAATAGAATTTGGTATTTGGAAAATATTTTAATGCCTATTTAATTTTAACAATTCAATTTAAAGTCAACGAATTTTTAGATTTTATGAACAACATTTCACGAAATATCTCTCGTACTAACATAGATTGAAAATTTTAGTTTCTAATTATTCGAAATCTGTTTTCTAAATTACGTTCATTCGAATTACTAACTAAATTTATTGTCAAACATGCAAAAGTGTTATTTCATATTTATTTGAGACCTTTAATATATATTCAACAAACATCCGTATAGTAATTATTAATAAAATGTTTACGAGTAATTAATAAAAGTGTTATGTTCAATTTTGAAAACATGCGTAATTTTATGTCAGACCACAAAACTGGATTAAAACTAATTAAATGATTCATTCATATATTTATTCATTCTTTCGAACATTCAGAGCTTGCAAAAGTTGAAATTGCTGAGCTCAGTCAAAAGAAAAAAAAAATGGAAAATTCTCCAAGAGCAGCAAACCCATTAAAGTGGGTGATTTACATTTCCGATACATTTCTGTTTTGTCTATTATATAAATTAAAATTATATACAAATTCTTATTTGTTCTCTTTTACAGCAGAAAATCAATCAAAGCTAATAATTAAGTGAACATAGGGCAAAGCCAGAATTCAAATGAAATTTAAAATTAACAGTATAATACCTAGAAGCTCGAATACCGTGTTATTTAATACAAAATAAAATACAATCCCTTTGAATATTCGCTTAGCATATGCAAGTTCCAGGAACTAGAATATATGTTTTCTGTGCCAATTACGGAAAATTTCCATGCAGGAATTTCAATGTGCAACTAGCTGCAGATAATACATTTCCATTTATGCATACATATACCACACAAGTTGCATGTATCTGTTTGTATTTAATTAAGCATGACCCTAATATGACCAGTCTAAGTGCTCCCAATTTCGCAGACTCCGTCTGAGCATCTGTTTGGCAACTGAATCTGAAGTACTTTTGACTGTGCAGCTATCAGCTCAACGGCAACTGTCCTGTCAGCACCTGACTCTAAATCCCCCATCCCTTCCTCTTTTCCGGCCCTCCGCCTGGTGAGCAAGCAAGTCTCTGTTTTCGTTTGATAGCAAATGCATTCATGTTTAGATTTGTAATTAAAAGTGTAATTCTAGCGGCACGCACAACAACCTGAGAGGGCAGCACCATAACGTAGGTTGGAGGGGCGGGTGGAGTGTGGCATTAGCATGCAAATGTATGCGCTCCAGTGTCGAGTGGCAAAAGAAACATTCAAGGTAACTCAGGCACACACACACACACACACACACACACACACACACACAACTGCAATTACATTCAAGTGCTTTGCCTGCGCCATGTTTGATAAGTACAAAAAATGTTGCATACTTTTGTGCGCCATAAAAAAATGCCAACTGCTACGACGACGATGACGGCTGCTGCGCTGCTATCTAGAAATTAAAATGTAAATGTGAATGTATATGTAAATCTGAATTTAATTGCACGCACACTTGAAGCTGCTGCTGACACGCCTCGAAATCTATGCCACTGCAGCTCGCCCATAAAGCTGGCCCCAAGCCCCAAGCCCCAAGCATTTCTCTCAGCCATAACCGCAACTGTAAGACGTCTTTGTGTACACTTAACGAAAAGAACGAGCTATTTTATATCTGATTCATGTACATATGTTTCATAATCTAGCCTAGCTTGAAACTTTTAAAATTTTTGAAGTGCAGGATTTTTCTGAATAACTTAAAAATTTCTACATATTTTTACTAATATTTTTAAATTCCTATTTTTAAATTTCTATTTAAAAATATTTTATACTCAATCTAAGACATTCTTCTATATAAATAAGAATGAATGATTAGTGCCAATTTTAAAATTTTAAAACAATTTATACTTTAAGTATATTGGTAAATAGAAATTTAAGGAGATTTAAGATTTATATTTTTTCAAAAATATTTAAATATATTTTCTCTGAGTGTACATGCCAGCTGTCAGTCAATCATAAAATGGCGTCACTTGTCGCACAGTTGTTATGAAAGTTTTGCCTCCCTGCACTCTGCATCTCCTTCGCCCATCGGGTGCTGAGCTCTTTATAATATTTGAAAAATGTTTATAGTTGAAATATTGTTGGCCATATCTCTAGAGCGCGCCTTTTGCTTTTGCTAGCTTCCTTCCTTGGAAACTTCCTGTCACGCTTCGAGGGCAACAGCCATATAAACATGATTGTTACTGCTGATGTTCGTGTTGTTGTTGTCTGTGCGTTTCATTTGAGAGGACGTGCAGGAAATTTGAGCAACGCAGAAAAATCCATTTACGTAATTACTTCACGTTAACTTTTGCTGTGCGTCGCTCGGTTTTGCCCGAAGGTTTTTTGTTGGGTCCTGGGAATGTTTTATGGAAGAGTTGGCTGCCAGCAAAAATGAAATTGCGCCCCTACAAATGCCAACCCATCCACCCACCCACCGCCCTATCATCCGACAGTTGCCTCCTTTCATTATTAAATTATTACACAGCAATGCTTATTGCTTTATTGGAAATCTTTTTCGCCCTTTCTCGTCCGTTTTTTCAACCCAGTTTGGGGCACTAAACTTGTTAGTCCTTGTCGGCGGCCCTTCCTAATTAGATGAGCCGGTTCAGCCAACGCATATTGATTACGATTGCCGACAAAAGTTTGCGCTCAGTCTCGTAACAAACCCACTGCCCTCAATTATTGCACAATATTAAAAGCAGTTTCCTTGTTTCCTTGGGTGGAACAATATTTCTGACACCCAATTAAATTAATTAAATAGGGTCAAAAGAGTTTTGCCTGGTATTTCAGCAATTAAAATTAATTTTGAAATAGGATCATATAAGATTGGTTAAAAAAAAGTGTAAAAAAGGATAATATTGAAGACAAATTGAAAAGATTTGATTGCACGGAATATCTGCGGCAGTTATTTTATAACGAAAAAAAAACGGATTTCGCTTTTTTATCGCTAATTTTCCTTAAAAAAATGAAAAAATCCTTTAAAGTCTACAAGGGTCTCGCGCGGGAGTTAATTTTACAATAAAAACAAATAAATACAGTTCTCGCTTTATAATAATAACTGTAACTACGAGGCGCTTTCTTTTTAAATTATTATTCTTTTTTTTCGAAGCCTAGAAATGAGCAGTTTTTGCACAATTTATTTTAACAATAATAACAATAACCTGACCACATTTATTTACACACCATTTCTTCACCTAATAGAAATACAAATAATTATAACTATATTATTTACTGATAAGCTTTTTATATTTTATATATTTTAAGAAACAATCGGAGCTCTTTATAATGTCAGGCAACACTTTAACTAATCAACCAAGGAACGAGTTTAGCTGGGCCAGCAAATAAGCAACAGCCGTAAAGAGAAAGCCGTTAAAGCAGAAAAGAGGCAAAAGGACTTGGGAGCCGGTTCCCTCGCCCCTCCCCCAAAAAAAACCTAACCCATCAACTGGAAGCAACGCAAAGGCGTCCAACAAGTTGCCATCGACGCAGTCGCGCCCTTTGACCGAGTGGAACTCGAACTCGAACTCGGACTCGGACTCGGACTCGAACTCACTCCCGGCCACAGACAGAGAGACAGCAGCAAAACGGCAGCCGTGGATACCAGCACGCTGCGCAGTTCAGCTACCGTGAAAGCGACGACGCCGCTGCCGCTGCCGCAGTCGCTGCCGCCGCTGACAATTTGTCAGCCGCCAGCGCCAACGCCGCCCTATCAACGGCTCACCAAAGCGTTGCAATGCGATCCGAGATGTGGACACGAGGTGAGTGCCAATAGAAGAGGTCGGCTCGAGTTGCGGTCAACTTGGGAGTGGGCTGATTGCCATTGAAAATGGGTGAAAAGGGTATATTGGCTTTGGGTAAATGTATGTAACAGGCAGGCCAAGTATATATATCCATGATCTGCAACACGAGCCTGTCTGTCTGTATGAAAACAAAACCAGTTGGCCGCCTCCTTTAAGCTGTGGTGCCTCTAGCTTCGATATATAGTCAAAAAACCAAGTCTTGTAATCGATTTTTATCGATAACAACAAAACGCAAAAAAAAACATGATAAACTTATTCTGTGTTTGGATGAAGTTAATCTTGAATTGGAAAGCTTAGGTTTTTAGTTTTTGTAGTTTTTGAGATCGCTCCGTTCATACAGATGGGCAGGCGGACGGACGGACAGACAGACAGCTGATAATAAATATTTGAAGACAAGAAAGAAACGCACTCACGGACAGGCAGAAAAATTAACTAGGTTAAAACAAAACATATTTGCTTGATAGAGAGAAAAATTACTGGATGGAATGCATTACACATCAATAAATTAAACATTAACTACAGAATTTTCTATAATTAATACTTTTGCTTAAATCAAAATACTTGCAAAATAAATTAAACATGCTAAAGTTTTGAGAAAATGTCGATGGATTTAAAATTGAGAAGTCTCAGACTTTGATAATGTCCTACGGACACACGGATTTGCACAAACCCAATATTCTTTTCCCATTGTGAACGACTATAAAAAGTTTGGAAATAATTTTTGAGCCTAGCGTAGATGAGATTATAATAATTGTGGCTCAGCACCATTGTGGGCTTAAGAAAACCAATGGGAAAGGCGAACAAACTAGTTGCGACCCTGGTCCAAAATTAGTTAGCTAATGCACAGACCCAACATTTATAGTTGGCGTCAAAGTCAACGTCGCAGTTGGCGTCGCAGTTTGCTGCGCTGCAATTATGTCGAGGTTCAAGGCTAATTTTCTTACGCCCCAATGAGCAGGAAAACTGGGTGTGTGTTTGTGTGTGTGTTGGTGTGTTTGTTGCGCCCATTCATCGCTTTTGGTTTTGTTGCTGCTGCTGCTGCTGTTGTTTGTTGTCGCTTTGTGTGCATACGGAATGCGCGTGTGGCAAATGTAATTCCGCCGAATTACGTATACGCCACGTACTGTACGACGTTAATTAACGTTGCACGCTGCAGCTGGCGCTTTGTCCACAGTTTGGATTAAGAAAAGCTCAACCACAAAAGGCGCAGTTGCTTCAATTTCATTTACAAAATTGCAGACCCTCTTGACCTTGGCTAACCATCAACCCGGTTAGGCGAATTGAGGCTTGAGTGCTCCTCAAAATTCCACATACGCTGTCATGTGCACGAGCACTTGGCATTGGCTTAAGTGGATTACTGGACGAGTTTCATGGTGGGAGATAAAATTCGTCAAATTCATTTTAATTGCATTAGCTATGACAATTAAAACAGAACTAGTTGCATTTTATTAACTTGAGTAGTTGAAGTAGGGGAAGTGCACTTTAAAGTTACGAAATCTATTAAACATATATAGTGTATAATAATTTTTGAGTTTATTTTTGCATTCGAATTTTTTTTTAGGAATTTGTCTATTGTACATCAATATTATTATTACTACCAAAATATTATATTATCGCATAAATAGAAAATTAGACAGACATTTGTTATACATTATGGAATCGAAAACGGACCACTCGTTTTGATATAATTTTAAAGAGTTCTTAAAAATCAAATCGTTTCACTATTGGCTTATTTTGATAAAAATTATACGAAAATTCATCTGCGACCATTATTAAAATCAATCTTAATTTGTAAATGAAATCTTTTAGAATATTCTAAATCAGTTTATCGTTTGCTTCACTTTTGCCCAAAAAACAGGTAACAATTGGCCGTCGCATTGGCCTCTACAGATTCTGTGGCGACATCGGACGCGGCAACTTCTCCAAAGTCAAACTGGCCGTGCATCAGCTGACACGAGGTGAGTTCGGCCCCAATCCCCGGCCTAAACCAGATGCCAATTGTGCGTTTCAATTGCAGACAAGGTGGCCATCAAAGTAGTTGACTTGGATCGCGCCGGCCTGGACGCCAAGGCGCTGCGCATGCTGTCCAGCGAGATAGCGACGCTCGAGTGTGTTCATCATCCCAACATTTTGAGGTGAGTGCTCGCTTGGAATATCCAGAAAAAAAACCCTTCAAATGCTGTGATATTCTCTGCAGGCTCTTTGAAGTGGTTGAGACGCTGGGACGCGTCTATCTGGTTACCGAGTGGGTGCGCGGTGGCGAGCTTTACAACCACATAACACAGGGTGGTCCACTGCGCGAAATTCACGCGGCGCCGCTTCTCAAGCAGCTGCTGCTCGCCGTCAAGCATATGGTAAGGTTCTAAATGGATCCACTATGGATGTAGTCATATTTGATATATTCCCC
Source organism: Drosophila micromelanica (assembly GCA_004143825.1). Classification (NCBI taxonomy): domain Eukaryota; kingdom Metazoa; phylum Arthropoda; class Insecta; order Diptera; family Drosophilidae; genus Drosophila; species Drosophila micromelanica. Next base: position 50,442 of record SCDY01001131.1, read on the forward strand.
ACTGCAGCATAGCTTGGGATATGTGCATCGCGATATTAAGGCAGAGAATGTGCTGCTGCTCTCCGAGGATCGGCTAAAGTTGGCGGACTTTGGTTTCAGCACGCAGCTTATAAATGGTAGGTGAAATTTTCTACTACTCTTTGTCTCTCTCATTTTTGGCTGCTAATTTTATTTTCTGCTAATATTTTTACTTATTTCGTAACTACCTTAATAGTCTTACTTAATACTAATTTTGTTGACTTTTACTTATAAAAGTAATATACAATGCTAACAGAAAGTAATAGAACATACTTTTAATTAGTACTATATTTTACTACTACTTTTCTCTTCTTCATTTACTCTTACTAATTTTATTTTAATTATGCTTTTAGCTCTATATTACTGCTCTTTACCACCACTTTAGTCTACTACCTTTGCTACTACTTTCTGCTACTCTTTTTAATTTACTACTACTTAAGTTTGCTTATTTGGTGCTACTACTTTTTTATAATTTTACGTTTTTATATGCGTTTAATAATACTTAATATGACTTACTGTTTACTATTACACTCAACTACTATTTTTCTCTTTCTACTCATATTTAACTCATACATTCATTTAATATACTATCCTACTTTTGCTACTAATTTTTTCTCCCAATTCATACTACTACTTCTTCAATTCACTTCCTAACCTTTAATACAGGTGCCAATCAGAAGCTAGATACATTTTGTGGTTCTCCGCCGTACGCAGCACCTGAGCTGTTCTCCGATGACCATTATATTGGCGCACCCGTCGATGTCTGGGCTCTGGGCATTCTACTCTATTTCATGGTCGTCGGAAATATGCCATTTCGTGCACCCACCATACCCGGCCTCAAGGCAGCCATACTCAAGGGCGACTATCTGCTGCCCGGCCAGCTGAGCTTGCCCTGCATAAGACTAATCCGTAAGTGTGCATTTATAATGCAAATATTCATTTTATAAAATCAAATTAATGTTAAGTTTTGGGTAAAATGGTAGGGATAGGTCTCAACTTTCCCCAGTCGTAACTTAGCCAAAACTCAACCGATTTTGATGAGGGAGGTCTTTTTGTTCATGGTTCGGTCTCTAAATTAATTCTACATTTCAGTTTAAAAATAAAATTGTTGGTCCAAATTCATGTAAAAAATTTTCGAATATATACCCTAGGGTTCGCATATAAGGATAGGTCTCAACTTTCCCGGATCGTAACTTTGTCAAAACTCAACCGATTTTGATGAGGGTGGTCTTTTTGTTTATGGTTTGGCGTCTTAATTAATTCTACATTTCAGTTTAAAAATAAATTTGTTGGTCCAAATTCATGTAAAAAATTTTCGAATATTTACCCTAGGGTTCCCATAAAAGCATAGGTCTCAACTTTCCCCAGTCGTAACTTTGCCAAAACTCAACCGATTTTGATGAGGGTGGTCTTTTTGTTCATGGTTCGGTCTCTAAATTAATTCTACATTTCAGTTTAAAA
>SCDY01001132.1:0-36120 GCA_004143825.1 Drosophila micromelanica
CTCTAGCTTCAATAGCGGCGAAAATAATTGCGTTCATACGGACAGACGGACATTGCACAAAACCAATATACTCTTTCACTTCGTGAACGAGTATAAAAAGAGTATTATGTGTTTTTACAATGTCCGTCTTGCTCTCCGTCTGACCTAGCTAGAGAATTGAATTTTTAATGTATACTCGTGTGCTCCCGCGACTCTTGGGGCGTACGCACATCGATAAATGGTGAATATCGCAATTTCTGGAAACTTCCTCTTATGCCTCTCTTATTTAAGGAAATTGCTTCACGCGGATCATAATGTGTCAAATGTGACAATTTAATCCGATAATTCGTTTTAAAGTTAATACAATAATAAAATTTTAGTTCCCATAAAAACTTTTGGTATAATTTTTTATTTAAATTTTAATTTATACTTAAAGTATGTTTAATAATTTTTCCACATGTGAATGCATTTTATATACTTAAGATCACTATTGTTAGTGAGACTAAGACGTCTATTGCCAAGTTGTTGACATGGATCCGCAATCTATTAAATTTTTCATAGCGTAGATAATGATTTTGTCTTTAAGAAAGGCACATTTAAGTCCTTATATTTGCTTTTATACCAAAGAGCACTTTATAGTACATAACGCATCTTTCCAGAATTTTAATATTTAAATTTCTTGTTGTTTGCCAAATGTGCTCATCATATGTTCATTTTGGTTTTAGAACTGCCTTGTAAAGCCGAATTTTACTCTCCAAACTAAGTTTAAAGTGGGACTTCTTTCCCAAAATGAATATGCTTTTTCACAAGGTTGCCGGCTCGCTTTTACTTTACCATCCCTACTACTGACATATACTTATTTCAAAACAAATATATGCCGTATGAGTAGTTTCTCCTAATTAAACTGTTAAATTATATATAAAAACTGTTTTTAAATTTCGTTTCAGGTGCTCCGCAAGTGCTACGTCTGCATCCCTCCATGCACACGGTGTCCGTGAAGCGCGGTGAACCGGCCAGCCTCACGATGGTCGTCTGCGCCGATCCGCGACCGCAGCGCGTTGCTTGGGAGTGGGGTTCGCTGAGGCTGGAGGCCGGCTCGGGCATAGGTGCGTATACTTGACGTGTCCTCGTGCGCTTCATTGGGCAGCTAATGAAAATGCAATTAGATGCTTAGTTGCAGTTTTTCTTTTTCAATAAGCCCCAACCCAATTAACACTGTGAAAGCGGCGGCGCATTGTACGCATTGCACGTCACGCACATTGGTCACGGGAAGGGTATGGGGAAGGGGCGGTGATGGGGGGAGGGGGAGGGGAAGGTAAGCGGGGAATTGCGGCTTCTGACCGTGTGTGTTGGCTGCCCTACAGCGCGCTTGAGTGCTCATTAACAAACCTTTTCCGCAAATTTGACATTGAACAAACGTTGAGCGTGCTACGTGTGACTAAACAGGAGACAGCGGGACAGCGGGACAGCGGGACGTGCCGCATGCCGCACAAATCAAGACAAATTACATGTCCAGAGACGGCAGCTTCGACGCCAAAATCAGACGAATGCCGGCATCATGTTGGCCTGGTGTGGCATTAGCCTGGCAGCAGGAGGTTTGCATTGCCCCCGTTTGAGCAGACTTCCCACGCTTGTCAGTTGCCGGTTATCCTAGTTACAACAGACAGGGTACCAGTAGCCATGTGTTGCTCGTTTTTCACTTTAAACTGCATTGCGTAGCGTCTTTTGTGGGCCAGCTCCAGTTCCGGTTGCAGCTGCAACAGCAGCGGCAAATCCATCTCCAGCTTCAGCTTCAGCATCAGCTTTAGCTGGCAGCAAATCTCGCGTATTACTCTTCATTTTCAGCTTGTCTGCGTGCGCATCCGGCTGTCTGCCTGCCCGGCTGTCCATCTGCTCGTCTGCGTGTAATCCGGCGTACTTGCCACTGACAGGAATCAAGCGAAGCGCATTGCAAGGCAAACTGCACGATTTGGGGCTGGCCTGCGACTGCATTTTGTTGCGCATACGTCACGTTGCCACTGTCCTCCAATTAATCATATATTGTATTATTTTTCATACAAATTGATTAATTTGCACATTTGTTAAAAATTTGTAACTGCAATTTGTATGTTATTTCAGTCCAATTAAATGTGAAATATTAAACTATAATTTATAGCCATATAAATAACTCGTTCTCCCCCTCTTCAGATCGCTTTCGTGCCGACGACATGTTGACCGATGCACGCGAGGATTGTTACCTGTCTACGTTGCACATACACCATACGGATGAACACGACTCACGACCCTACTATCTTGTGGTGGAGAACGAACGGGGCACCGATCGTCATGCCATTCATTTGATTGTGGAGGGTACGTTTGCAGGTGCATAGTGTTTTCTTTATTTTACCCTACCTATTTATACACACATTTACTAAACAACAATTTCTTGTGGAAGATAAGAAAGCGATAAAAAAGCGATAAGACAACAAATAGCTTTTGCTTTTCATTATATAAGTTATCGCCAATCTATCTTCCTCACTGTAACATATAACAGAAAAAAACTGCAATATGTGTGCAGTGTGTAAGTGAATGCTACCCTTTGCTATGCCCATTGGCAGTCATTAATTAAATTGAATATATACACAATGCATGCAAAATAACATAGCTCATTAAAAAAATTCATACTTTCATATTAATTATTCCAATTAAAATCGAACCATATATACAACTTCAAAATTCCTTTTACGCTTGCCATCGAATACCAACAACAACAACCGCTTTTCGCAACCTGCAGAACCTTTGGAGATGAGCTACCTGCTGGGCGTCGCCGGCGGCTGCATGGCCGCCATTTTGATCCTGATCTGTCTCTGCATCTATGCCGTAAAGAGCAAAAAATGCTGCTTCAAGGGTAAGTTGGGTGCGCAAGGAAGCTGCTCATTAAAAATAAAAATATTCAATTCGACTCAGTTAAAAAAAAAGACAATAACAATGGCAACAACAATTGCAACTGGGGCCGCAACTGGGCAAACAATTGCCAGCCCGAACAGGGCCGCGTATTAATTACAAGCGAACACGCCTCAAAGCGAACGCGCGTCGCAACAATTAAAGCATTTTCTTCATTATGCCGCCAGATGGCGTTGAACTTGCCGCATGCCATATTTCGCTGTCATACTAATTGCAAGAACACAAAAACTTGCAGCAAAAGCCAAAACATAGAAAATAGCAGAACAGAAATAGAACAAAAACAAAAACAGAAGAGCCGCGCCTTTTCTATAATTTTTTTTCATTCCGTTTTCATTCTTTTCTTTTAACTTTTTTTTTATTTTTTATTTTGTTTGCTTTGAAACTCAAATAAATCTCATAAAATATTCATTAGCGCGTTTCGCGCCGCTAACGCCTGCGGTCAGTTGGCCAACACAAAAGGGTTAAGGCTCTCTTAGGACGCCTTTTAGTACAACCACACAAGTTTTTTTTTCTTTCTTTGCTTTTGGAACATTTCCAGATTTAAATGCGTTTGCTTAAAGTCGTTAGACTTTTGGGGCACGGCTTACTTAAGGCACGGGAATTTGGCTAATTAGAAATCAAAATCGCGTGCCAAAACTTTTGCTCAACGCGCAATTAAAATGCACATTTGTAAAAACAATTTACAAAACACCCAAACGAAAAACAATTTGGCAAAAAACAGCAAAACTTTCCCAGAAACTTGCTCAAGGACATTTGCTCGAAAGTTTTGCGGCTGGCTTGAAAAAGAATTTACGCTCCGGGATTTGCGCTGGCCAATTGCCTGGCTGAAATACAGCTGTAAACTGGAAACTTGAGTCGTAAATAAGGCCGAATCGTCGGAGTAGCCCGGCGTGTGCAATTTCTCAGTTGTCAATCAAAACGTCAATTTTGAGCCAGCAATGAGAAAACGTGAACATTTGAGCGCAGCTGCCTCCAATTGCCAAGTTATCAAATGGCATTTGACAGATCTTCAATTGCCCCTTTCACAGCCCTCAGTTCCACACAAACACACACATACACATGTGCGCGCAATTTCATCTAGTCGAAATCCATCAAAATTACACCTATCTTTTAGCCGGGCTTTAGGCAACTTTACACCTTTTGGCTATTAATAAGCTTACGGCTCATTTGTCAAAACAAATGTATCTGCATCTGTATCTGTACGTGTTTCTAGCCATCTATCTATGCCTGTTGTCTGTCCGTCTGGGTATTACTAATTTTTAGTGGGTGTATTTTGGAATTGCGCGTAAATCCACTCTTATACAAATAAATAAATATATATATATATATATATATGTATGTATATGCATACAAAAAACTGAGCAAAAGAGGCGAAAGAGTTCTCATATATATTATTTTTGTTCGCCTCTGCAGGTTCCACGGGCTATAAATCATCGGATAAGGACAGGTAAGTTGAAGCGAAACACACACCTGCACACACACACACACATACACACACACACAGAGAACAGCACTCACAACAAATGCCCGGTTATGGTACATTTTCATGAAAGGCGCTCGCAACGCATCGAACAGCCAACAGGTGGCGCTGGCGTGCCAATTTATGCGTCCCGAATGGCCACACACACACACACACACACACTCGCTACCCATGAATAATGTGGCCTGTATGTGTGTTTGTGCAGTGCATGAAATATCCTGCGTTTTTTTCATATATTCAATATTGCAAAGTCGGCTTTTAAAAAATATTTCAATGTTTTGCCGCGCAGCGTCAAGCAAACACACAAAAATGCACACACTCACACACACACACACACAAACACAAAACAATCGCTCATTGCCGCCCCTCATTTTTGTCCTGACATGAGTTATGAGGCTGTGGCGGTTATTTGGCTCACCGCTTCGTCCCAGCTCCTCGTTGTGTCTTGTTGCCCCATTTTAAAATTACCATTTTTCGTTTATGGAACACAGCCTTGGACAACACACACACACACACACACACACACAAACACACACATGACCAAAAATTGCATAGAATAGTTTTTGGGGCGTGCCATCATGGCAGCAAATTTTCTGTGTGTTTTTGTATGTGTGTGTTGGCATAGCGGAAATGGATTTTGAATTTCCGTTATAAGTATAGTTGGCAACACAACAGCCGCAGCATTCATTATTTATGCGACCAGCCTAAAAACTAGCCTCCAAAACTAACAGCCAAATGCACAAAACTGTTTTATCAATCAGAACGTAACGAAAGATTTTGCTTAACGAAAGCTCTCCCCAGAGGCATCTGGGTGGGTGGGGATTTAATATCCCGAGCCGGGCTCCAATTCAAGTCAACAATTGCCGTCGGGCAGATGAAATAGCTGCATATTTAGATATGCGATTGCCATGAAATTTGCCAATCAAAACGGTCGCAAATTAGAACAAGTTAGACTTTGCTGCATGCCACAGATCAAATACTCTAGCTTGGTTCAAATTTAAGCTGTTTTATTGCTCCTTCTTAAAGAGCTGGAAGTTCATCCAATATTTGCCATGAATGCTACATTTTATAGTTATCCGATTGTAAGGAAAATTCAGCTCAGCTTAAAATAAAATAATTTTCGAGTTGTGTAAAAATGTTTTGAAAAGTAAATGCGGTTCATTAATGTACAAATTTCATGAACCCGATCAACACTGATCAAGAACATCCACATGTAGGTATTGGTCTTATATATGTTGTCCATATAATGTTACGAATTCGTTGACAATCTAACATTAACCTCTGTAAGGGAATCTACTGTCTCTTCGTACACGACCTTAGGCACCCCCTACACAATTGTCACCCGGCCTTATCGCAAAAATGTTCGATAATAAATTCTCGTTTTCTGTTGTCTGATTTTTGCCCGCAGCGAAAAGGCTGATTTGAAATCACGCTCGGATAGCACAAGTGGCCCCCAAGGTGATTCAATTTACACAACGCCCGCAGGATTCCATCATCATCAACAACAGCAGCAGCAGCAACAGCAACAGCAACAGCAGCAGCAGCAGGCAGCAGTTGCGGCGGCAGCAGCGTTGCACGCAGCCTCGCAGCATCCACAGCAACAGTATCCGGGACATGGATCGCCGGAGGCAATGAAGGTACGCATGGCTGCAATGATATTACAACCGCCCACTAGGGTCTAGCAGGCAGTTGATAACGGAAGCAGCGAGCTTCAGTATCAACAACAGCAAGCCCAACAACAACAACAACAACAACATGAACATGAACATGAACATGATAATAGTAATGCCAACACCAACACAAACACAAAAACAAACAATAATAGCAACAATAATAATAATCTTACTACCACAACAACAACAACAGCAACGACTGCGACTGCAACACTGACCAATAGTAGTAATAACAATACCATAGAGTTAGCCAAAGCAACGACTGCTGGCAACAGCAACAGCAGCAACAGCAACAGCAGCAACATGTTGGCCGAGGCGCTCGGCTGCAGCAACAGTTCCCATAGCCTAAGTGTAGACAGTACGCTAAATAGTAGCAACAACAGTAGCAGAAATAGCAGCACCAAAAGTAGCAGCAATAAGCAGCAGCAGCAACAGTTGCTGGAGAACAACATGAACTGTGAACTGAAGACGCCGGCCAGCGGCAAGCTGCTCAACTTGAACGTGACCAGCGAGGAGCTAGCGGGTGGTCAGGCAGTGGGTGCAGACAATGGGTTAGCCTCGGGGCAGCTGAGCGCCGAGGAGACGCAGCTGCTGCTGCAGAAGCTGAGCATCAACAATCCGTTCTATCGCTTCCGCAAGCAGAGCAACTCCCTGCGGGAGCTGCGACGTTTGCGGCGGCGGGCGCGTCGCCAGCTGCGACGACACAGATCCGAGGCGGATCTGCAGCCGCACACAAACACACACACAAACACACACACATACTCACAGCCACAGCCACAGCCACAGTATGCACACCAAGGGCAACAGCAGCACAATGAAGCCAAAGTTGTAGTTGTATTAGACAGTAAGCAGCATTTAGCATTAAGTAACCCTAGACACGGTACGAGTAGCATTAAGACTAGATCCGTAAGCAGCCTCACGCCCGACAACTCCACGGTGATCACGAACCCCTTCTCCATCTTCCACGACGACGAGATTCTCACGCTCGGCGTTAATCCCCGCCTGCGCAGCGCGAGCAGCGCCGCGACCGCCATCCGCACAGCGCGGCCGCCGCGCAGCGGCAAGGGACTGCGCCGGCTGTTTGAGAAGCCAACGCCAGCCGCCGCCACGGCGGGCAGCCATCATCTGCATCATCTGCACGGCGTGCCCGTGCGGCGCTTTGAGCGGCAGGACTTCAGCCAGGAGGCGAGCTCCGCCGGCAAACCGAAGCGGGCCAGGGCGCTCTTCAAGCAGCTGTCGCTGCGCAAGCTGCACAAGCCGGAGGAGCCGGTGGTGCTGCCCAAGCTCAAGCTGAGCTACCGCTACCCGAATCGCACGCAGAGCATTCAGAGCATGCGCGCCGCGGGCAGCGGCGGCTACGACATTCAGCACACGGCGTACAGGCCGCGACTGGGCTCCACGACGCCCAAGTCCAACTACTTTGAGCGGCTGCAGGCGAAGACCAGGCAGGGCATCCAGAAGATACGCGACAAGTGCCGCAATTTCAAAACGAGCAGCAGCGACGCCAGCAGCAGCAACGGCGGCGGCAGCGAATTTAGCGGCTTCCATACGCTGGCCAAGGACGAGAGCTTCCGGTTCATCAGCGATCGGGCGCACATCTCCAGCTACGAGTCGCGCTGCGCGGCCGCCCACGCGGCTGGCAAGCAGGCGACCATCTACAAGAGCTACAAGTCGGAGATCGATCTGAGCAAGAACCTGCACTACCTGGAGCACTACCTGGAGCAGAACTTCGAGCAGCAGCTGGGCAAGAGCAGGCAGTCGGCGCACTCTGTGGGCCGCGTCAGTGGCGCCCAGCGCAGAGCTCTGGCCACGCAGCGTATCCGGGAGACAGAGACGGAAACGGAAACGGAGACAACGATCAGAACAGGAACAGGGTCGGGGACGGGGACGGGGACGGGGCTGGGGCCGGGCACGCCGCGGCGACGCCACAAACGCAGCCAGTCGCAGGCGAATAACCAGCAGACGGCGGCCAACTATGAAAATCTGGGCACACTGCCAATATCCGCGCGTGCAGCGGCACGCCACCGGACAACCTTTCACTCGGACTCTCTGAGCAGCTCGGACTACGCTTCGGTGTTCAGCGGCCCAACAGCCGGAAGGCGGGAGACGGCACCACAGACGGAGCCCGCACCCGAGCCGGAGCCGGAGCCGGAGCTGGAGGTGGAGCTGGAGCATGCGGAGCAGCCGGACTCTGCGCTTAAATTGCGCTACGAGCATCCGGACAAAATGTGCGAATACTACTTTGATAATCTGACCAGCTATGCCCTGGCGCTGGAGGAGAGCGAGGACCTGCTGCTGGCCGAAAGCGCAAAGTCAGCGCGTTTCTTCTACGACGACGCCGCAAACGTAGAGGACGTTGACAACGATGACGATGACGATGACGATGATGATGGTGATGATGATGTGGGTAACGATGAGGACGCACTGGCCACTAACGAGCCGGATTATTTGGCGCGCGATATTCGCATCCGCGTCAATGTCAACGAGTGCGAGGATGACGCTGATTGGTATCAGCGCCAGCAGCCGTCGAGCTCGTATAATGAGAATTTAGCCGAGAGCACATTCTATCAATCGCTCAATCAGCACTTGCAGCGACAGGCAACTGCGGCTGACGACAGGCACAACTCGGAGACGGCTGCGGCTGCGGCAGCGACATCATCATCATCGGTGGCGCCACTGGGCGGCGAGAGCTACTTGGCGCACTTCCAACGCAGCCGCAGCGACTTCGAGCGGGTCGAGCGCAGCAGCCTTCTCCGCACCAGCGAGGACCCGGAGCAGCTGTACGCTCGCGGCGAATACTACGGCTTTGGCAGCGGCGGCCTCGAGTCGGAGGTCGTGTATGCGACAAAGCAGCGACGCGCTGACCTCATGGAAGCGCATTACTCGCGCAGCTACCTGACAGCTGTGCCCGGCGATGAGGGCCGTGGTGGCTACAAACGCAGTCGAGCACTGCGAGCGGGAGCGGGAGCGGAAGCGGGCGGAATAGCAACAGCAGCAGGGGCAACCACAATGTCAGCGGCCGGCGATGTGGGGCTTACTGTGATTCGGCCAACCGCAGATGCGCTTTACGCCACCAGCAGCAAGCAGCAAGTGCAGCTGCAGCTGCAGCAACCGCATGCAGCAAAGCCAGAAGCAGCAATTGTATTGGGGCAGCCTGGGGCTGGTGCTGGGGCTGGGGCTGGAGCGACAGCTGCGCCCGCGGCGGCCCTCTCGGCGGGCAGTGCAGGCACCAATACGAGCGCAAACAATCGTTACATGCTGGAGAATTTGCGCAAATACTACGCAAGTCAGCAACAGCATCCGCCCGCACATTCGGTCAACTCGTCCTCGCTGTCCAACTCGTCTTCCTCGAACTCGTCCGTTTCGCAGCAGCAGAAGCTGCATCTGCCCACCGCACAGCCGCACATCTCTAAACAGCAGCAGCAGCTGCTGCATTTGGGGCCGCCGCGTCGCAACTCGAGCACCTCGAATGCCTCCTCGACGGCGGACAATTTCGACACGTTTATAGCGCTGCGCAATGCGACGGCCACGTCCTCCACGACGGACTACAATCCCAAACAACAACTGCAGCGTCGCAGTCAACATTCGGGGGTAGCGGGCAATGCGCCGCTAATTTCGGCGCTCAACTATTACGGCAGCGGCAGCAGCAGCAGCGGCGCCGGCAGCGGGGCCAGCGTTCTAACATACAATGGGAAACTATCGGCCACCGCAATGTTGTCACAAGTAAATTTGGGTAGATCTTCCTCGGTGCATCAGCAACATGCCACCACACCAACAACAGCAACAGCAGCCACACCAGCAGCATCCACAGGCACATCCGCATCCGCATCCGAAAGCTTCATACTGGAATATGAGTGTTAGCGCAAGATTAAATTACCATCGATTCACTGGGGACTCCCACTCCCACTCCCACTCCTCCTCATCCACTCGTTAGCTCACCTTTCGACAGCAATTTGCGAATTATTTCGCCTTCGGCCAGTTGCTGTTGTTCTCTCCGTTCTGTTAGAATGTTTCGGATTTACGTTCGCCACGTTACAATTACAAATTGTTAACGCAACTGATTGGATTAACGCCCCAAATGGACCAGCTTAAAGGTGAAGCGAACTTTAAATGAAATGGACACTCCCAACACACATCAGAAAACTAAGGCTAACAGAATCTATATAAATATATACATATATGCTCTGCATTAAATTTAAGCTATTTCTAAGGAATTGTACTTGTGTATTAAGTCTATATTTATTGCCGTTGATTAATGTGAAAGTAATACATGGTATATACTCGTATGTCGAATAAGGTATACATTATCGTAAACTACTGACAATAATACAATTCAATTACCGATTACATATACTACTAGCCAAGTTAATACCAACTACGAAAATTGTACTCAAAATTAAAAGAAATGCATAAATCAAATTTATAGTTACACCATAAAAAGAAAAGAATATTCATTATCCTCGTACTCGTAATCCAACTACTACGCTATGTAAATCAAATTTATCCTACATAAAAAAATATCGAATTTTGATAGACTCAATTCCAAGCTAATCGTTACAAATTTTTTATATAAATTATTATATAATTATATAAGTTTTTGAGTTTAGCCAAAAAGATAATCGTAAGTGTTACCAAATATTCATCAAAGATCTGAATTTGAGTGTGCTTTCATATTTGTATATTATTCGTTCCATTTGGCATTTTATTTCGCTTTTGGATAAATACAAATTTGAATAAACACTCAAAACGAAAAGGGTCTCGTTGCAGTTCTTTGATATCTTAGGCTCCAATCAAATACGTATAGAAAAACAAAAAACAATAAAATAAATGGGACACTTTTTCAAATGCAAAGCAATTACGTTTAATTGAAAACTAAAAAAAAACACAACATAAATAAATCGTAATAAAAAACCGCGAAACCAACAATTTGAGCTTCCACGTTGACATAGAGGAAATTAAAACCGCTCGCTGCATTAAAGGACAGCAGCTAAATTTACAACAGCAACAACAACAAAAATGAGTGGCAATGTAATGACAAAGCGCATAAAATATGAAAATCTGTAATTACGCTGAAAGCAAATAAAAAATGGAGAAGAAGAAGTGCTTGCCAACAACATATTAAATTTATTTATTTATGCAGCAACAGCGCATTACGCTAAAGGATGTTTTGCGGTTCAGCTGGCGCCACTTTTATTTACATATGTATAAATCTCCATATACATATATACGTATTTATATATACGTATAGTTATCTGTATATTTACTTACTGTATGTTTAACTTTAAGTGCAACTGTAAATACAACTACAACTAATTGTAATCCATCAAATGCCAGGCAACAAAAGCGACACAGTCACTAATTTCTCATTAATATATGCTGTCATACACTGCGTATGTGCAATATTTTCAATCATAACCTCAGCAAAAATACAAACAAGAATCCCAGGCATAATTAATATCATATCACAACAGGAAAGAAAACCAAGAATAGTAAAAAGTGCTTCTTACTTTTTGAGTTTACGCTGTTACATATTAAAATTATTGCGCATGTGGCATGTGCTCGTATTTTCAAGCCACCCCGCAGCCCCTTCTCCAATTCACTGCCACCTCGCCCATGCAATTATCTGTGTGCGCGCAATTTATCTCATTTGCGGCTGAGTTATTTCCAACTGCAGCAAATAACACTGCCAGACGAGCCAAGCCCCCACTGCTTGCCGCAGTTTGTATTTGTGTGCCACATTCTGGTTTTTTTTCCATCTCTCTCTTCGTTTTTTTTTTGCTGTTATTGTTGGGCAGCCAACACACTTTTCCGCTTAATTTACTGGCTGGCAGCTGCCTTCATGTCGGCCCCGAAAGAAGATGCCTCTGTGCAACAGCGCTGACCGGTTGACAACAGCAATTGCTGCATAATGCATATGCCCAGCCGCAGTTTGGACCATGTTCATCCCGGCGCTGTTGTTGCCTGGTGCCATCCGTTTCAATTGCTGTTTACTTTTGCACAACAGCAGCAGCAGCGACAACAACAAAAGCAACAGTAATAATTCATGGCCTGCTTTATGGCTGACCATCAACTTATCGGCAGTTGTTTCGGACCCTCTTTGACCTCACCTTCTCCCCCCTTTGCTATCGCATCAACAGCCAGCAAATAAATTAATAAAAGTCAAATTAAAATTTCTTTGATGTGGCAAGTGGAGTTGGTTCAGCTTGTCTCCCTGTTATCGCAAGTGCAGCAGTCGCTTGTAGCATAAACCTATTAAAGCCCAATCAGTTGCAATGCAAAACCGACAGCGACAACAACAACAAAAGTGACAACAAATTTCATAAAGAAAACGCGTCAAGTTTTGTGGCAGAGTTTTATGTTAATTATGCGTTTGATTAAACAGTCAACAGTTTATGTAATTAAATTATTTAGCTTGAATGGGTAACAAGAAGAAGAAGAATGTAAACACATTACCTGAGTTACTTACCAGAACAAAGCGGACAGTTGCACAGACACACACACACACACACACACCGAAGAAACCTTCGAACTGTTTAAACAGGACAAAAAAGTCAAGACTCAAAACGGAAACTGCCGCAATGCGCACTATTATTAATTCAACTATAAATTTATCCACATATATATATATATATACTTTTTCCCCTCCCATTTTCTATGCCTAAGTCCATTTTCGTGTTTAAAATTTGTTTTAAGTATTGCAACAACAACAACAACAGCAACAGGCAACCAAAAAGCGCAGCCTCAGCTGCACCATTTACCATTTATAATTGTATAATTAAGTAATCGTATGATATTTAGTATTTTTACCTAGGACATCTTGCTGCATTCGTCTCTTCCAAAAATATTATTTAAAATGTGCTAATGTTTATTTAGTTTATGTTAATTTTCCATTAGTTCTTTATTATCTCAAAATCAATTTATTCAGTGAGATTCACAATGGGTTGTGATAACAAACACACATTTTCTCGCATACAAAAACACACACACATACACACACACACAAATCTACATATGTAATAATTTCACACAACAATTTGCCAACGGAATGTGTAATCCCAGAGAAAAAACCCAAACAAAAAAAAACAAATTATACCAATATGTAAAACATCTAAAAATCAAAGCAAATAACCAGTAATATCTGCAAATACTCTATATAATAATTATCCGTTAACTGTAATGATGTATGTGCTCCATGCATTTTGTGCATTCTCTTTGGTAACTCTCAAACTCGATTCGTATGTTACTCGTGTTATTTTCCAATTTTGCGATCCATAATATTCCGTTTCCGTTTTGTTTAGTTAAATTTCACCTTATTATTATTTTTTTTTTTCGTTGCCAATTTGTGCTACATTTCTTATAACATTTGTATTGTGTCTTATTAGCAATCACGGAATTACCCTCCCACTAAACCAAACCCCAATCCTAACTCTTTACCTAACCCAGTTCCACTTCGAATACATTTTTGCCTGTTTTGCACGCGACTTTTGCGCGTGTCGCGCGCGTTTTTAACAGCTATCATTTTGGCAAACATTCAACATGTAACTTGCAATATTTTTTGTTCGTTTGATTAACAACCTTCTACTTGTTTATGGTCTCTTTTATTTGTTTTTCAATTTCTTTTCCTTATTTGTTGTTGAATTTGTCATGTGTGCAACTGAGAGTTGAGGCATGTTTTATGAGCCAGGTCTGAATCGCATCGAAAATCAAAAACAAACAACTAACAGAGTGTAACTGTAAACAATCTGATGCAACTGCAAATGTGTAACTGCAAACATATATATATATTTGTTTAATATCGATATTCAACTTTTACTTTTGCTCCTACACAGAATTCAAAAATTGTTTTGCTCTCAAATTTTCTGTGTATTTGTGTTCTGCATTCGGTTTTGTTGCACTTTATAAACAAACTACATATATTTTTACATTCCTTTGTATGTTTGCCCAACATCTACCCTAATGCCAACCCATTATCCATTTTTATTGCGTTTCTGCCAACTGTTTACATCACCATAAAAGTTAAAGTCGTCCTCTGCCTTGTTTTACTACTTGTTTACTATATTTTCAAAATGTACAAATTTCCATTTATATTTATTTGGTATATATATATTGTATATATATATATACATATGGCATGCCTATCTGCCTGTGTGTGCGTATTTTTACGTTTCATCATTTTTATTTGACGAGATATTATATTTCACTCAATTGTAGGACCGGTGAATCCAAATTAGCTGCATTTAATTACCGCGTCAATGAATTGTAATTAATCCTTTACAGGATAGCTTACATTTGCTTTTCCTCTCTCGCTCTTTGTTTGTTTGCGCAAAATATTTACGTTAAAAATATCCAAACAAGACTCATAAATAAATGCCAGCAGACGCAGACACGCACCACAAAACTTGGCCAGTACATAAATCAAAACTTCAAGTTCTGGCCACTCGGCCACGCCCACCCGCCTCTGCCCAACTAGCAGTCAACAAGCTTTTGAAAAACTTTATTGTCCCTCTGCTGATTTCGTCTTCAGTCATTTCGTGCAATTTGTTAAAGGCTGAAATCAGCAGAAGCATTTTATTGCCTCATTACACAATTTGGAGCAAGCAAATCCTTGCATGCCACTCCAAAGCCTAAAATCAAACTTCTTTGCCGCAAAAATTTAAGGCGATTCTCCGCACTTTGCATAAGTTGTTGCAGCTGTTGTTGGCGCATAATTCGTGCACCCGCACGCTGAGGCACCTTGAGACGGCGCGACGTTGGCGGCGGCAATAATTCTATATGCTAATGGCATAATCCAATTAATTGTTGAAACCAACAACAAAAGACAATGCACAAGTTTGGCAACACAACTTTTAGCAGTGTGTCGATGTTTGTGTGTGTGTTGCATACTGTACTATAAATATATATATGTTATATATATATATATATATATATTATACTGTTGTATTTCGGTCAAGTTTAGACGGCAGGTATTTTATGCATTTTATGCACATATGCGCACTCACAAACACACACACACAGCTCGCACACACACACACCCACTAGCAGCATGCCCCCACCTACAACCACTTGGCACACACACCCAACACACACACTTGCAAACCGTTAAGCGCACTTTGAAGCCCTCTCGCTAGCTCTTGCCAGAACATGCGCTACATAAAAAGTTTGTTAACAACTTTGGTCCGATTATATATTTATTTTGACATATTACCACTATTCCATGCCATGAGTAATTGCCATATGCAATGCATTAAAAAACTCATTTCACGCGCTGTCAACTCGATAACAGTGCATTTATGCATTAAATGTGCATTAACTCTTAATTGCAGCCAATGAAAGCTAAGAGCAGATACCGTTTAAAAGCAAAAGTAAAAACTCTGCCGCCTGGCAATAAACAAACAAGCCGAACCTGAACCCAAACCCAAACCCAAACCCAAACCCAATCAAAAAATCCACTCAAACCACAACACGAGAGCGCAAACAAATCAAATGCAGCGCAATGCAAACAATAACAAAAAACAAACAGCAACAAACAATAATATACATATAAAGCGCAATTATTATAATTTCATTTTGCTGTCAGTCATAAAAATTTGCTTCCTTTTCACATATAGTATATACCATAAATTTATTTATTATTATTTTTTCAATTATTAAAGTGATAAATATTTGTGTGTTTGCACTGTACGCGAAGAGTTGAAAGACTATAGCGAAAACAAGAAAATATATTTATATTAATTAAATTTATAAGTATTAGCGCTTAAATAAAGCGCACAAAGAATCGAGCCTGATGTATAATGAAATTATGATAGTTCCTCACGGCACGTTTATTATAATTATTTTATTTAAATATTTCTATATTAAATGTGGTTAATTTTTTAGTAATTTCTGCGCGAGAAAAAGTTACAACAATCTGAACTGCATATAGTATGGTATTGTATGAATCGCAACAAATTTTTGCAACAAGTTTTAAGACTTGAACAGTTTTAGTTACCAATTTGATTCACTTTTAGTGGCGCTCTGCTTGGTTATTTGTTTTGATTTACATCTATTTCTTTATAATCTATCTATTTAAGTATTAGATCACCCATTTTTTATATGCTACCCATATCTATACCTGATCAATGTTTTTAATTTTAATGATTAAGCTACATTTATGCCTTTTAGTTTAAAGTAAAGATATACGAAACAGCGTGTTTGCAGAAGCCAATTAAAATTGAAATTACGAAGCCCGGTGGTCTAAACGGCCCTGTCCATAATCATGATGATGATGGGGTTAATGATGATAATAATGATGAATATGACGTTTGAATCTCAAGTGAAATGCAATGTAAATGTGTGCACCTTGTATTTAATTTTTAATTATTAAGTGTATAAAATAAAATTATTCATATGCCTATTTATTTGCAACTGAATCGCCTAAAGCAACCGAAGTTGATTTTAATAAAATTTATTTTCTACATATTCCTTTTTATTTTCTCGATTTTCAATTACG
This sequence comes from Drosophila micromelanica, assembly GCA_004143825.1. Taxonomy (NCBI): domain Eukaryota; kingdom Metazoa; phylum Arthropoda; class Insecta; order Diptera; family Drosophilidae; genus Drosophila; species Drosophila micromelanica. The sequence continues at coordinate 16,565 of SCDY01001132.1, forward strand.
GATAAGTCAACAGCAAAGTATATTTAGAGAGCACTAACTACTAATATACATTCGAGTCCCGAACTAAACATTTTAGCAGTTGTTTTATCGCTTAGTTCAGAAAAACCAATTGAAGTTTTCAGATCAGTTAGTCAAAACCCAAGCTTAAATATTTATATACTGCATAGAGAAGATTAATGTTTTGATTACTTTGTAGCGTGATAAACAATTCATAAATTTATAGTTTATTTTTATTCAGCTCATCTGTTAGTTGCAATTTGTAACCATTTGTATTTTATGTAGAAAAATATTCACAAATTGCTTTAAAAGCAGTTCAACCAAAAAAAAAAATAGCAAAATAAAAAAATATCAATAAATAAGTTATACAAATATTTATATGATAATTATGGATAATGCAGAGCAACTAATTTATATCAAAAAAAAAGAATTGAAACAAAAAGAAGACGATGAACTGAGTACCGCATTAAATGGTGAACAAATTTATAACTTGACAAAACATAAAAAGCCGCAAGGAAAAACATTATAATAATAAAAAACAATACAATTTAATGGCGTATGCGTGTGTGTGTTAATATTTATACATTTGAGTGTGCCTTAATATTTTTGAGTTGAATTTTCATTAATACTGCATTGGGCATTATTATTAATAATTATTGATTTTGTTCGTTGCATTCGTGTATTCCACCTTGCCGCTGTATGTGTGTGCGTGTGTGCCTTGTGCAAACGTTTGGATAATTTTCTTTCTCGTTCACTTAAACACACACACACACATATTCTCTCTCTTTCTCCTCTCTTGTGTATGGATGGAACAATACAAGTTTTCAGTTCTGATTTATTCATGAGCCGAGCGCTGCGCTCTTCCCGTTTGTTATGCATTTTAAAGCTCTGTGCGCTCACTGTTAGTTGATTGAAAAATATAAATATATTCCTATACACACACACATATTTTTATAAATTAATACAAACAATAAAAAATTCTCGATACCAGCAACAGAAGCCGCCCATAGCTAAAATTACTCGTAATTGAGATTGTTGCTAATCGACAAATGCATTTGGTGAATGGCTCTGATAAGAATTCAGATGCGTTCAGCAAATGCTTCACATTAAATCCTTAGCCCATCCGCACACCCACATCAACACAGCACTCGTGAACACACACAACACATACACACACACACACAGACACATACACAAAGACACCTTGGCAAATGTATTAACTTGCATATATAATTTACTTTATTCAACTCGAAACTATAATTACTTTGTATAATTTCTGCGTTGCCCCTTTTAATAATAGTGTAACCACGCAACACACCAACCACCCAGCATAACCCACCCATAAAGTAAGATTTAATTTCACACATGTGGCTGTAGGGATATGTGCTTATAAAGTTCCAGCAGGCAATTATCAAGTTAATTAACCGAAACGACAGAATCTCACAATGAATACAACAACATAGACTCTGGTAACACCAAATGTTCCGATCCACAAAGAAAATAGTAAGAAATATGTTTTTTTTGTTTTGTTTTCCATGAATTCCAAGAAATATAAAATGAAAGTCTTTTATAATATTTAATTTTAATGTATTTCCAATTTAATTTGCTTTACGTGGACTTGGTGAGCGCCCCACCCCGTATTCTTCCTCTCTTATCTCTTGTCTCTTGCCTCTCTCTCTAAATATTTATATATACGCATACATGTAAATTGTTTAATTGATATGGATTGATGAATTGACCTTAACTATATGTATATATATATATTTATATATATATTTACTATATGTATAAATATCTATTTATATATATACATATATACCCTATATAATAATGAATATATTTATGTATATGATTATTTTTCTTACTTTTGATGACCTTTAATGATGTAATAATAAGAGAATGAACTGAATTGATTGAATTTTTACTTTGATATATACATTGAATTGTCATTTATATCTATATATACATATACATATATATTTATATCCATATATATTTAACTACATACTCGTACATACCGCATACCGTAAAGAACGCCGGAAATTGCTGAAATTCCAACGTTCCTCCGTTCCTTCGTTCGTTCCTTCGCTCGCTCGTTCGTTCGTTCGTTCTGCTGATGATCGTGATTTGCGCATCAAATTTAACACTTACAACAATAACCAGTTAATAAGCATAAATACATAAATATACATAATACTACTGCTCCTACTACTACTACTACTACTACTAATTGTACTTGTAATTGTACCAAGCTAATTTGATGACCTGATATGATATGATCATGATTTGTTATGTGGTGCAACCCCGGAGTATATACGAACGTTTTTTGGATTTTTTCAACTACATTATTTTAATACTTATACTTGTACTTGTATAAAATATACATATATATATATATTTATATTGCCTATTAACCTATACGACAATTAATTTACGACCTAGTCATACATATAGTGTACGCATCATTCAATGCATATTGTAATTTTTAACTGAATGTTCTGTGATAACCAGCGAAGCGCAAAAAGAGATCCTCAAAACAAAAATCAACAAAATTTTATAATTACACACACTCACAAAGCCTACACAGCAAGAAAAAAACACTAAACGAAATCAAACCCACACAAGGGCCAACAAAATCTACACACAACCTTACACACACATCCACAAGTATTTAGCGCGCACCATGTGTAGTTTTATTTGTTGTGCCTTGCCATACACACGCACACACGCACACTCATCAGCACGTACGTTTTTCCGTTTGTTGTCACGATCATTTATAGCACCACATTGCGTATACTTAATGCGGCGATCTGCCCTTGCACCAAACCGTTTCTGGTTGATGGTTTGTGCTTTATGGCTTATGGCATGGCACAGCTGCCAGACCAAACTCATTATAAATTAATTAAGCCAGCAATTAATAATTTCACGTTCCATTTAAGTTTGTTAATGAATTAATATGCTTCACAGAGATTTCAACAACAAAAACAATATATAACATACACAACCACACCGCCCACAACGGTAACAGCTAGAACAATAGGCTATATTAGCACACCGCAAGCCACCAAAACCAGCACCACCGAGCCACCTCGCACAGTTTTCGTGTCTCATTTGCGTTATTCGTTTTTTTATTTTTTGTCTCGTTTTTTGCATTGTAGCCTTTCAGACAACATAACTACCCGTGAAATTTAACACCCTTAGCGTTTCTAATGTGCACCCTTAAGTCATTTGCATACAACAAAGTTTGCGTTTCGTTTGGTTTCGGTGTTTTTTTTTTTTCTTTGTTTTGGCCAATATTTTTTTTTTAGTTTTAGTTTTGTGTATGTTAAACTAGCGACCACAGTTTTAAATATAATTTAAGTTTTTTAACTGCAATTTGAGGGTAAAAATAAAAATGGGAAAAAAGAACAACTAGCAGACAATTTAATTAAGCTTTTCACCTGCAGCAGATACGAATTTTAAATTTACTTTTTTCACTCTTTCCGTTCGTATAGTTTTATAACAAAAAATTTTTAATTTGACTTTAGTGTTAAGTGCACTAATTATGTTTATAAATACAGTTTTTAACAATGCCTTCCACTACAGCACTTCTGAATTCCCCTTGCACCAGCTGCTAGTTGAATCGCTTACTGCCTGCCTTGAACGCAAAAGCTGCTGTGTCCGTCCCCACCCCACCCCCCTGCATCTCTAAACTTTGTTATTGCACTTAAATAAGCTCAAAGCACTCACAATTTTTTATCGCTTGCACCGATTCGAAATACTGTTACGAACTTGGGGAACATCTAAATGTATTTATCGCATTTATCGCTCGTTTCAAGGAATGCAATCCTCAAGCATGTCTCAAAATCGTTGTATTAAGATTAATTCCGTGGTGCGAACATGTAGCTGTGGTTTGTTTGCATTGTCTGGGGTTTTGATTGATGATTCAATATAACAATATTTTAAAACTTTTTTTAGAAACATTGAATTGAAAAAGTACATCTTGGGTAAATCAAGAAAAAATAAATTTATATATATATAGATTATCATATGATAAGCTATATATTAATAGAATTCATTATATTTGTCAGTTGAACATATATTTTTTCAGTCTTTAAAAAAGTTTTAATTATTTCAGACTATCAAAATTGTTTTCGAAATTAATAATATAATTTTGAATAATGCTATGTAAAATTTATAAATTTAAAATTTTCTCATCTAAATTTACATGCGAATAGCATTTTATAGCAATTCGAATTTAGTCGCCCGAGATATACTTTTAATAAGTTTCTAATATTAGTTTTCTAAACTTTGGGTTTCCAGCGGGTGTGCAACGCACAAAAGAAATATCTAAAAAGTAAGTACATGAAGTATATTTATAACCTCTTTTTATATAATGTATAGTTGCATAAACATCTTTCCCTGACATATAAAATGATTGAAATTAAAAAATTTCCAATACGCCAGGTGTAAGATGAGAATATCAAGAATTTCTTTCATCAATTTGATTCAAAATCCTTAGTGATAAGCCTCCATCTGCCTTTTTCTGTGATTTCTCACGGATTGTCTTAACACAATTCTCGAGTCATTGCTTTCTTATGGGTCCATTCATTTGCTACGCCTTTCAGCGCCATTTTAATGCTCCATTGCACACACACACAATTGCACGCATAAATATGCATATGGAGGCATATATAAAATATAATGCCTTGGCATTAATTTTATTGCATCTTTGTTGAGGCCTTTTCTTACATCATTTGCTGGCCCGTGGGCAGGAAATGCAAAATTCTTCTACGTTAATAAATTTTATTATTGTTATGGATGTGTGTGTGCTCTTTGTTTTTGCTTCCTGTGTGTGTGTGTGTGTGTGTGCTGCCGTATCGTTCTTGGAGGGCGCATCTTCGTTGCACTGCAGCTGCATGCTGAACATTTTATTGTATTTCATTTTAAGTTCAACGCACCATAAATTTCCGTAAGGATTTATGTTGCCCAGCGTATCCTTTGGGCCACCTTACCCCGCTCCATAACCATTTCGTGTGTCGCTTCATTCGGCACGGCTATAATTTATTGCGTTCGCATTTCCGCATTGGGTTCATTGAGCTGGATGGCCAGGCGACTCGCATTTCAATGCTCTTCCGTCCGCCTTTTGTCTCTTCAAGAGCGCCAGTTATAATCATTTTTGCATTTCCCTTTAATTTTCCGCCCCTCAACTGCTATTTAAAGTAAGTCACGGCGTGCAACAAAAGCACTTTCTGTGCATAGAACTTTTTCGTAAATGAACTTACGGCAGAAAGTTTGTTTTTTGCAAGCAAAACTAAACCAAGCAAAAGCAACCCGAACGCAACTTGAGCACATAAATTCTAGCAGCAGCAGCTGCTGCTGCTGCTGTCGAGCTGCAATGCTAAACTAATGACAACTCCCACGCAAAATGAAGAAACAATACGCGCATAAATTACAACGAAATTGCATAGCAATGGCTAAGCGAGAAAAGGAACAACAACAGCAACCAAAATCTCAGCAGACATTAAAGTGTTGTCAAGGACAATGCAAACGCATGCGGCAAACAATAGCGCATCAAATTACACCAAGCAACAAACGACAAGAAGTGGAAGCCGAGACAGAAGCTGGAGAACACTCCCACTATTTAGCCACAAAAAAAATGAAGGGAAAAGAAAAGAAATCCCGAGCAGCAGTGGGCATCTATCGCACAATTTCGCATTGTCGTGGCTTTTGTTTCAAAGTGCCACGGCGTATACGCAATTTGCTTGCACACACACAAGCTGATAACACACATGTGTGTGTGTGTGTGCGTGGGAAGCCTATTGTAATTTGGCGCTATTATTAAAAATCCTTTATGATGCCACCGACAGCAACAGCAACAGCTACGGCGACAGCAGCAACCGCAGCTCAGCTTTCAGCAAACGCATTTTGTGTGCTCTAATTGCACCATTAAAAGATGACAAACGAAAGCCGTAGTCCCTTAGTCCTGGCCCAGACGCTCGCATAGATGCCAAAAACAATAGCGCTGAGAGTAAGGCATTTAATATGGTTTTTATGCGTTGCCATTTTTATATACCCTATGCAAAGAAGGGTACTCTATTTCGTTTTCTATTGCTACCTGAAACCTGTTACGTTTTTTACATAAGCTTCCACACCAGATTATTTTAGCCAAAAGCATTCTGAGCAATAGTTATTCAAACCTTATACAAATACATAGTTCAGCATTATTTAAATTCGATCTAGTTTAAAATGTAATGAAAATGTAAGTTTTTCAGAAATTAGTTACTATAGTTATCCTGTATAATGTTACCTTAGATTTAACTGCGTGATTAAATATTCTTTTTTCTAATGTGGAACAGTTTCTTTAGCTCTGAATTAGGTAATATTCGTAAAGGTTAGTTTCGGATAGACTTTCCTTCATCTAAGGAATACCTGAAATTAAAGCAACTTTATGAAAATTCTGAATAGGGTATTTAGTCGTCAGCTATTCAAAGATGACTCATTTTTTTTTCTTGATTGTTTGTTTTTGTTTTTCAGCTCTTTCAGATTTTGTCCGCTTCTTTTCGGTGCACGGATGTCATAAATGGCATGCTTCAGAAGAAGGGGCTTAAGTATGTGCCCCACTCCTAGTATATATATATATGTGTGTGTGTGTATATGTGTTGGTGAGAGCCTCGCTAAAGTTTTCGCTAAAGCCACTATAAATGTAATTTATTTTCGCATATTTGTGCAGCGGGTATCACAAACTGCAGGTGTTTTTTATTTTTTGTTGTGCTTAAGCATAAGTGAAAAGCACAAAACTCAAATTTGCATTTTATTGCCACACGCTTAAGCGCGACTCAAGCTGCAATAGAGAGAGAGGAAGCCCATAGTAAAAGCAACTAATTCCAAATTAAATAGAATAAAGTGGAATGGAATTTGCAGCAGCATCAGTTAAACTAAACCCTGGCTAAATGGAGCAGTTAAACGAATTTATTTTGGTTGGGCCAGTTACTATGCTAAGGCTACGCTTTAAAAAATTCCAAATCATTAGTGTTTATAATCTGCCTAAAATGTTGTGTTTTTTTTATGTGCATATTTTCTTAGTGCCTTCATATTAAGTATATTCTAAATGCATTCGTTAATCAAGCTATTTTTAAAACCAGATAGGACTGAGAAAGAAATTGCGGGAAATCTTAAATCTTTCGGGCACTTTGACCACGCTTCACATCGGACCTGCAAAGTCGTTAACAATATTTAACCTGACACAGTCAGGTTCTTTAGGGAATGCATATTTCCAACTTGGAATCTCTCTGGATAGGATGTGACGATCAGCTTTCCATTAAAGGCTAAGCAAATAAAATTTGAGTATGTAGCTTAACAGTTATTAAACGATTCCTATATTTAGTTTCATGGTCAGTCCAGTTTGATTATTTGATTTTATGAAGATACCTTGATAAATATTTGTTGGAATAAAGTGGAATATAACAGCTATTTCGTTAATCCATTATATGCATTTGTGGGCAGAGCAGCCGTTATTCCAGCCAAGTTATTCAAAGCGTTCCGTCCCTTCTTCCCTCCACTAATTGGGCGAAAACCGCAGAAACGCTCGCTTTTCGTCTTTTTAGGGGCTTTTGCCTTATTGAAAAATTTAACTTGTAATCAAATTTAATGACTTTGCGCTTTTTAATAAAAATGCGCCAAAGCACCGCCGACCACCCCCTTTCTTTTCGCACAGCTCACACCCTTAAGTTTTGGCCACAATTTAAGCGCAAATTTGTGTTCATAATCACAATTTTCGTACCTTTTCTTCTCGGTTTTTTCTGGTGGTTCGTAATGACTACACAGAATTACTGCAGAGGCGCCCGTCCCCCCGTGCTCTGCCACCCCCTCATCGGTCTGTGCGTGCAATAAAAAGTAACGAGGCCGTTAGCATTAAGGCAAACGTTTGGCCCGCCGCGGCGGTCAAGAAGTCAGCGGAGAGGTTGAAACAAAACCCACAGACTCATTGCCGTTAAGTCGGCGTTAATATTTAAATTTATATTGCGGCCGACAGACGCCGCCGCCGTCGCCGCTGCCGCTGCCACGCCACCCACTCCCTAGCCCTTACCTTGTTTGGCCATCAATTCTTCTTTTAATGCCTGAGCAAATATTTGCGCAATCAGCAAACAAAACAAGCGACGCCGCCGACAGAGCGATTCTCTGTTTGAGTAAAGCAATTGACCGTTGCTCTGGACACGGCAATTTACGTGCTGAAAGCAACAACAAGAATCGCCACCAACAACAGCGACAACAACAACAACCAACAGTAATAACAACTACAACACCGCAAACTGTACTTCCGTTTCCGCTTGTCCTTGAAACGCAAAAGCGTGAAGCGTGCCTTACGTCGTGTTGACCGCGTTATTTGTGCAACACACAAAAACTTACGTAGGTGTGCACCCACACCCACACCCACACTCACACACACACATAGACATAAACTAGCGGTATTTGCTTGTACTTATTTTAGCTCAGGGCACGTGCCGTAAATAACCTTGTTAATCATTTAATTTAAGCACGAACACATGATAGCCCCAGTTCCTGCCGTGTTCACACACAGAAATTCAAATATATGGGCGCTGCTGTCGCCTGCAGCGCCAAAAAGCTTTTCGGCCCTCTTAATTTATTGTGATTTGCTTGCTGCTGATTGCTGCCAATACATATGAATGCTGCGGGCAACCTACCACCAAAACCAATAGCCAATTTTTATACTCTGCTTACATCGGGATAGAAGAGCATATTACTTTATACATCTAGCCATGCCCAACCATCAGTCTTTTTATATAAAACATAATTTCTTATATTCTCGGAATTTTACGTCCTTAGTGATTTTATTAAAAATCAATTCAAAAATGCTTAAGCTACTTTTATAAATTGCAAAACTGTGCGAGAGAAATATTAGTTTAATATAATGTTCAAAAGTAAAGCTTATCACTGCTTTGCCAAGCCCCTATTTACCCATAAAAATCGAGTTACCCCACAGTTTCAGATTTACTGTTTTCTGTGATATAATTGAAAAACTATTTATTGCAATTTACGGGGCGTATTTATTATTATAACCTATAAAATCTATGTACTGTACAGATATAAAAAATTTGCCTTATGGCAGAATTTCGTAAATACAGCAAATCATTAAAATCAGTAGGCCCTACATTATCAAAGTCACAGTCTTGGATTGAATATATATCCCTTAAAAACGAAGTCAACACTTTTTTACAATGTTACGTGTCGCAAGCGATTTCTCAATTTTAAATACATCAAACTGCCATTTAAGAGCATTTTTCTTAATAAAATTAAACAACATGTTGTTGTCACCATTTTATAAAAAATCAGACGTTTAACAAATCAAAAGTAGAGTATTGCACAGTCGGGTAATGGCAACTGTAATATTCATACCACAGTGTTTGTTGATATTTTGTTAATTGCATTCAGTGTTGGCTATAATGGCTTAAAGGGCAATGGGCCACGCGGCGTATGAGCAACATTGGGCGGCGCAGTTGCACGGCACGTTGCATACTTTTGTGCGCACATTTAAATAAATATATATATATAAGAGGGAGAGCGAGAAAGTTGCTGTCGCATGCTCGCTGCACTTTGCACGTTGCACGAATGCAACTATTTACTATTTATTTACAAGTTACATAAATACGTGCTGCCTGCCCCGCCCCGGCCCACCCACTCCGCACCACGTCTCGAATTTTATGCGCTAAAAGTCGCACACACAAAAATGCAAAAGTATAAACATTCTTGCGCTGGCAGCTGTAAAAGTTTTCGGTAAACGCATTTCAAACACTCGCTGAGATAGTTATTACAATTGTACACAAAAGTAGCAGCAACAACAGCAACAACAACAACAACAAGCGGGGGCAAGTTGAAAAACTTGCAGCATTTTCTTGAAATGAAATGCAAAACGCGCAACGCTGCAGCCAACGACCAGGGGGCGGGGTCAAAGACTATGCGGGGGCAAGACAAAGCAGTTTTCTTCTTTTTGTGGCGTGTTGCAAGATAGAAGCCATCGGTGAAGTGCAGTTAGCTTTGATCGGCATATGGGCGTGACGCTGCCAGGCGGATGTTGACGAGCACGCCGGAAGCAACGAGGACGACGACTGCCGAGCCAAACATCCGCTGGACAATTGATGAACGCTTTGCTGTTGTATGCCGAGCAAAACAGAGCAGTGTGCAGTCGTGCCCCCTCCCCAGTTGCAAGTTCTTGTGGCAAGTAGCTAGTGCAACAAGCATTTGCCGTGTGCACAACTTTTGTGCAGCTGCTGACAAGCGAAGGCCAGGATGAGCTTCGGTTCCGCTAGCTGGCAAGTATACGTGCATATACTTATATATAAAGACGTATATATAAATGTGTATATATATATCTTACTCTTCCTTTTTTGTGCTGCTGTCGTAAGAGGTCCTGCGCATCGCCGCCTGATGGTTTTTCGTTTCGTTTCGCGCCAGCAGCAAAGTGCACAGCGCAAAGTTTTGTTTACAAAGTTTTCAAATTTTTGTGGCACCCAGTTGAACTTCCTGCTGCCTTGATGCCTGCTGGCTGCTGGCTGCTGGCTGCCACGTTAAGCGACACTCACTTCCGGCTGTTGATGATGTTGCTGGCAAACTAGTGACCCCCTCCCTCCCTCCACCCACTCCATTGTCGTCCTATTGCTACTGATATCTAACAATATTTGCGGCGGCTGCTGCTGTCTTCAATGAAGTGCGCCTTCTAAAATGTTTCTCACTCTCTCTCACTCTTTTGCTCTAATTCTCTTACTTTCTCTTTCTAAGCTGAAGTGACATCAGCTGGAGCAGCTGTTAACCACCAATAATCCATCATTAGAAATTGAGGCATGCCACAATTATGTGGCAAGTATTTTACATTACCCACTTTATTAAATGATGCAGAAAATGCAACTTGAACTTGCGTCTATTTGCCCGCGGCACTTGAAGATGGCGCATCCTGCGGCTTCTTCAGCTTGTCATTGCGTGTAAAATTATGTCAACGCTTGTCAACTTTCATGTTGAGCAGAATAAGTTCAGCCAAGTGCCACCCATCCACCCCCACCCTCTTCCCGCTTAATGTCTCTGAGTGTGCATTGAGCGAATGAATGAAAGTTTCTTTAGCCGCGCGTGTTTGCTTACCTACTGTATGCATGTGTGTGTGTTTGAGTGTGTGAGTGTGTGTCGCCGCCATTTGTTATTGACTATGCATAAAGAGCACAGTTGCAATGGCTGTGGCAGCTGTACATAGTGCCAGCAAACTTTTTAAATTTAAATGCGAATTTACGAAGCTGGCCCCAAGCTCTCACACACACCCGTACACCCGCACACACACACACACACAAACATATAACCACACACACAGCACAGGCCCTTCGCTTGCAACTTTGCTGGGGCAACTTTTGCTAACCCCACAAGTTCAGCCACGCCCACTCATTTTGGCGCGCATTAGCGTGTTGCAACTCGCTTTCTTATTAAAACTTATGCTCACTTTTTCAAATTGTCCCGGCTAATTAGCTTTCTTGGCAGTCTGTACTTTTTTCAGCTTGTCTTTATATATATATAATTTTTTTTACCTTTTATGCTTGCTTAATTTGCAGCGTGTGCTGCCTGCCACGCCCTCCCCCACTGCCTGCCCCTTGCCTGAATTATTGCGAGCCACTTTCTGTGGCAGCAGCCGCATCGATGCATGAAATTTCGCTTGGCCACGCTTGGAATTTATCTCATATCTGAATAGTTTGGGCCAACGGAAGTTAGTTCTTGAAGTAGTGCATAAATTGTAATCGTATATCTAAATATCGTTTGTACTATATGTTTCGTAAACGTATGTAAATAAGTAGATTTCAACTAAAACTTTAATTTAAAGATGTTTTTATTAATTTATTTATTTTTTATTAAGCACTGATTGTTCAGTATGTATATATTAAATACAAGTATATATTTGTTGAAGACACGCCCCCAGAAATAAAAAAAAAAACAAGGCGTTCACAATCGCAATAACTGACGCACCACGTTGTTAAGCAGAAGAAGACACACACACACACACACACACACACACACACACTCAGACAATAACATACTGACATAGCTACACTCTACATATAAGCAATATATATATATCTCATACACAACTTATATGATAAGTGTCTACTCTTTTCCTTTTTTTCGTCTCTTTTTACGCTCTGAAATTTCATTTTCCGATAACAACCGCAACAAATGCGCCCAATAACAAACCACACACGCACACCACCTACCACCAACCACCAACCACCAATTACCAACCAACAACAAACAACACCAATTGCAAATACCGTGACACAACAACAACAACAACAACAACACGCACAACAATCACAACAATTGCTATGTGTTAACCACCTGCAACACCACCAACACCACAATCAGAGCGTGCCAGTGCTGCGCACTTTTGGCGGGCATCACATCGCGTAGCGGGAACTTAACGTGGCCAGCACCACCAACATCAACATGAACAACACAGCAACAACAGCAACAACAACCACGACATGCTCATCATCGGCAACCACCATAACCACGCCCACAGGCACACCACCGTTGCCGCCGCTGCCCAACACGTTTGTGGCCATCAAAACGAAGAGCGACAGCAGCAACAACAGCAATAACAACAGCAGCAACAGCAGCAACAGCCTCACGCTGCAAAGCGGCAACAACAGCTTCAAGTCGAACGGCAACAACACAAACAGACGATCGCCAATTGCACAGCAGCTGCAGCAGCAACAACCGCCGCCGTTGCCCATGAAAAACGGTGCCAAGCAGCAGCAGCAGCAGCAGCAGCAACAGCACGATTCCCATTACCAACATCTCAGCTACAACATGACACATCTGCAACACTTAAATGCACGCCCCAACAACACGCTCGACCGCAAACATCCACAACACCATCCACACGGGGCGACTGACGCTGGCGGTGACTACTGCACCCAGATCAATCCGCACTATCTGCAGACCTTCGACAGTCTCGACCACGATCACTATAGCGTGGCCAATCTGCACGGCCATCCACATCGCAGCCAATCCAAGTCGCAGATTTATAGCTATGGCAGCAGCGGCACCGCCAGCGACGCCTCCAATCAGCAGCAGCAGCAGCACCACCAGCATCCACACTATCACAGCAGCAGCAACATTGCGCACATTGAGCACCACTACCAGCAACACAGCCACCCACATACGCAACAGCTGCAGCTGCAGCAGCAACAACAGCAGCAGCAGCAGCAGCAGCAACAATTGACACACCACCACCAACACCACAGTCTAAAGCACACGAAACACAGCAAGGGTCACAAGAACAAGCACAGTTCGAAGAACAGCAAATCTCAAGATGATTTTAAGGCCATGCACAAGCAGCAGCAGCAAAAAAGCAACAGCAGCAGCAGCAGCAACAAACAGCTAAACAAACGCACTAACAACAATCAGTTGTTGCCACAGCAGCCGCAACAACAACACTACTCCAGCTCCAGTGATAGTTTACCATTTGATAATAACTATTATTAAAAATACACACACACTCCACACACACACGCACACACACGCACACTTATTGCTGCCTCAGTTGTAAAATATTGTCGTTGCCCAAGCACACAAAGTCGTATATGTCTAAAACGCACAACTACAACCAGCTCTATGTTTTAGCGCACTCACACACACACGCCAGTTTTAAATAGTTTTTGATTTGTTTTGTCGCAATTCAGAGCAATTTACAACACTGCGTATACGCAACATGCCAAAAAAGAAAGCGTTGCATACTTCTGTGCGCTGCAAAAACAAAACACACACACACAGATACATCTAAATCGATGCTGCTCTGCTAATGGCAGCTGTTTGTGTTGTTGTTTTTATTGAATTCAGCGCAAAAAGCCGCAATTTATTCAACTGGATTTAGCATAAATTAATTACAATTTAAATAGTTTATAAACTAATTTAGACAGTATTTGAAATACCAAAATAATATTGCGGAAATATTTGTAATCCATAAGATCAAACACCTAATTGAAGGTAGAAAAAAAAGTAACATAAATTAACGCTATCTGCATTCAATTGTTGTATGTTCTCTAAGCCGAAATTTATTTATTGTTAAATGTGGTCAATATATGTGTGTATATAGCAATTAATACGATTATGCATAGTTATGTACTTAAGATATATTTAGAAATTAAGTCCATGGCCCCAGACCCTTGAGCTCACCAAACCGCCACTTGTCCGGCCTAGTCGGTCAGTCAACATCCCCCCGCCTCCGCCCCCTCTGCACCCGTTCTATATCTATCTGTCTCTGTCTCTCTTTCTCGCAGCCTTAGCTAATCAGATGTTTATTTATTTATTTCATTAACAATTTGCTTGAATTAACTGCCAACAAATCGTACACAACAACACCACATACAACAACAACAACATCAACAACTACAACAACAACAATCCCTCCCAACACACACACATACACAGTCTTCAACTTTGGCCAGCGCCAGCGCCCACGACGAGCTGGGCAACCTGCTCTGGCAGCAGGAGGCCGCCGAGTTCATTGAGCAATTCCCCTGTGCCGCAGCCCACTGCCCGGTGCCGCCCATACGCCATTGCCACGCCCACGCCCACGCCCACAGCCATGGCCATGTGCTCGGTAAAAGGGCAAACGGCGTGGGAGGCGCTGTGGGCGGCGGTTGCGGCGAGCTGTTGTCGACGCAGCAGCGACATCAGCGGGACATGTTCAGCGGCGACCTGGGCATACCGGAGATCAGCACACACGTGGGCAGTGTTGTGCACACCTTCGAGACGCTGGCGCTGCAGCGTCGCCTGGCCGAGGCCGACCTGGAGCGGGACAGGGACAGGGATAGGGACAGGGAGTTGAGTAAGTATGAGCTGCGTACGAACAACAACAACAGCAACAACCACAGCAACAGCAACAGCAACAGCCAAAGCAAGTACAGCCAGGTGAAGCGCAAGTCGCAGGAGCTGCGTCAGCGTCTGCAGCACATGCACCGCCAGAAGCAAAAGCTGCAGGCACAGGCACAGGCACTGGCACAACAGCATCGGCTGACCGCACCCGCATCCGCACCCGCACCCGCACCCGGCAAGCTCATCAACAGCAGCAGCACCCAGAGCCTGGCCAGCCAATTGGCCGCGCTGCCGCGTCCGGCGCCCAGCGGCGCACACTCCACGGAGCAGCTGCGCCAGCCGTACGGGGGCATTGCGGAGGACTATCGCAAGAATCTGTTTGGCAGTTTGGTGTCGCAGCGACGGGCGCGCAGCAGCCTGCAGCAGCAGTCCAGCGAGGAGGAGCTGCAGGACGAGGCGTTCATTGTGAACGCGGCCTTCGATGAGATATTTGCGCGTTACGACGACGACGGCGAGGAGCTGGAGGAGCAGCCGGAGACATACACTTACACGAACACGAACACCAACACTGATGACCTGTTCGATGACGAGCACATGCTGGTGAGTCTCAGCGAACTGGACGACGATGTCTTTGCCAGCCGTGCGCAAACGGCGTCGACCACGCCCACCACTGCTGGCGCCGGCCGGACGCCCAAGCACAGCCATCCACTGGCGAAGTATCCGGCGCCGGCGCCACCGCTTCAACAGCGCTCCAGCACGCTCACCAATCTCTTCGAGCGCCTCAAGGGCAACTCCGGCACGACAACCGGCACGGCAACCGCCAAGCGTCCGCTCAACAAGACCCACTCCGAGCAGCAGCTGCAGCCGGCGGCAGCCGCAGCTGCGACAGCAGCCACCCCGCTGCACAAGTATGCCGCACAGCCGGAGCTTAACGCGGAGCCGGACTTCAATCGGGGCTCGACGCTCAGCCAGTCGTTTGTGCGGCAGCTGAAACGCGTCTCCTACAACAAGAAGCGCGCACCGCCCGCACCGCCGCCCAAGCCGCGCTCCAATGTGGCGCACGTGACGCCGCTGCGCAATGCTCTGATCTTTCCCAAGCGCTCCAAGTCCTCCAACGAGCTGCTGCTCGACGACCTGAATGTGCAGGCTCGTAAGTATTTTCGCCGCTCAGAGCACAGCGCAGCGGTCTGAATAACGGAATTCGAGAACGGAGCTGCAGCGCACCGTTTTTTCACCTCTTTTTGCTCACCCCACCCACACCTCAACCCTTGTTAACCACACTTGCCATTTGGTTTTGAGAAATCCGAATGATAATATATGTTCATATTGATTCAATTCTTGGCAGAGGCGACGCTTTTGTAGATTAATTATTCCGATAAATCCCGTTAATGAACCCCGCTAATGTCCCCCGATTACGATACCGATACCGTTACAATCTAGCGATAGCAGAAAGAGCAACAGCCGAGGATTGAGCGTAGTCAACCCGCCGCCGGAAACAAAAGGAAGCGACTGTTCTCCAAGGGGGAAACGCACCCAAAGAGATTCGCGCCATAATAGGATTGAATTTGCCAGCACTCGCAAAGCCAGCTTATTGAGACATTTACAACAGAAATAAGTACTAACGATATACTCATCATTGCGTTTATGCAAAGCTCGTAAAGAGTGAAGCAAATACTTGCACCTACAAGTCACCAGCTTGAAGGTATAAACTTAAATACATGCATATTTAAACATAAATATATTACACGTGTAGTAAAATATACATATGTTTAAGCTGCATGCGAATAAAGTAACTTAAAATAATAATTTAAAAGAGTGTAAATCATTAACAATATGTGTATTCAATGTACAAAATGGAAATTTATGAAATCAAATAAGAATTTGTGCCCTCTAAAATAATGCATGTTATTAATGTCATTTTTCAAAGCAAAAAATCAAATCAATATATATATATATATATATAAAGTTCGCATATATAACATAAACCACCCCGTATATAAATACATACTAATGTGGCCAATTGTATGGCGCATAACAAGCATTTATGTATTTACGTAATCTGCTGTAACTTGTAGGCTAAAAAATAAAAGAGAAACAAATGTAAGCCCATTACGAGAAGAAAAAAACAAACAAACATAAACATAACTAAACCTTTATGTGCATGCAATAAAAAACATACGAAAAAGAAACATTAAAATTGTGTTGTTTTTGAACCAAAACGTGGCATCAATGGCAAAATTTTATATTTGCATCTAAATTTACATTTTCTCAAAGGTAAGCAATAAGAAAACTTTCTCTTAGCTAGTCTTTTACAATATGTTTATTGCTTTATGTTGCTTTTTTTATATTATCTTAAGAATAGATAAATTACGTTAAAAACATATGGCACATTTATATCTTATATACATATAAGAACTCAATATTTAACTGATGCATTCGTGCTATATTATTTACATTTTGTCTGCATATTTTAGGTACAAGAAAATTGTATGAAAAAAAAGAATGTATATTAGAGTGAAAAACTAGAATGTGCCCGGACTAGCTGGGCCCCTTTACAACTAGAGTGTTAAATATATAATCCACTGAAAAAGGGTAAAAAAGTGTTTTATGCAAATGTATGTAACAGACAGAAGGAAACATCTTTGACCTCATAATGTCCATCTTGGAAAGTAGAAGAGCTAAAAACTTAAAATTTTCTAATTTAGACTTGCCGATGGCATGCGCAGATTAAGTTTGTTTCAAATAACCGATAATCTTTGCCGTCTTTTCTGTTTGAAGAATTTGAAAAAGATACGAATTAGTTCAAATTAAAAATTGTATATACTTTAGCATCAATATCAGTGAAGAAACGCGGAAGTTGCTTAAGAAAACAAATTTCACAAGGTAAGTAGCAAGAAAAGAAAGCAGTGCACGCGCAAGCAGTGCAATCACAATCAGTGCCTGAATGGGCATACACACATACATATGTGAATATGGCTTTAAGTGTGTGTAACCTCGTTCTTAACTCGAACAGTCTTAATTGTTAATTGAATCGAAAGTTTTTCATTGTCTTTCTGTTTAAAAACATTCGAAGTGCTTGCCGTACACACAGATATCAACCTTTAGCTGAAGACACGGACACGTTAGAATGAAATAAACTAGGATACCACATCCTGTGCTGCATTTGTGTCCGTGGGTAGGTAGCACTTGAGTCCATGCATTTTCAGCTGGACGGGACGGCTGAAGGTCTTCTGGCAGATGCCGCACCGATGTCGCCGCTCGCCCGTGTGGATGCGCTCGTGAGTGCGCAGCACGCTCAACTGCGCAAATCTGCGATCGCAGAGCGAACAGGCATATGGACGCTCGCCCGTGTGGGTGCGCTTGTGCAGCTCGAGCAGATAGACGCGGGAGAAGCTGCGCTGGCAGATGGTGCACATGTGCGGCCGTTCCGAGGTGTGCAAAGAGGCAATGTGCCGACGCAGGTTGCTAGACTCCAGGAAGCCCTTGCCACAGAACTTGCACTCAAATTCCACCACTTTGAGGTGCCTCTTCTGGTGCGTAACAAGACCGCTATTGGTCCGAAAAGTCTTTGGGCAAACGTCGCAGGCAAAGGGCCGTTCGCCATTGTGCAACCGCAGATGCATGACCAGGCTGGAGGCCGACTGCACGCACTTGCCGCAGTAGATGCAACGATGTAGAGCTCGCGGTGCTCGCGTTCCCTCGCACGGCGCCTCCGCTACGGCGCATTTATGCTTCTCCAAATTGTTCTGCTGTGTAAAGCTATGACCGCAATGTGGGCAGCTGTGTGTCTCTGCAGCGGGATGCGTCTTTGCAAGGTGTCGCTGCAGCGTGGCTGCCAGCCGGAAGACGGCGCCACAGTCATCACAGTTGTAAGTGGAACTGATTGGAATGGTTTCAGGAGCATCTTCCACAGTTGGAGCTGCACTTGCAGATGGCACTTCTGTCTCGCATTCCTCGTACAGTTCGACATGCTCACTCGGGTCGAATTCGATAATGTCCTCCGCATCAACTGTGTAAACTTCATTGTCCTCCACCACCAACTCCTCGCCGGCCAGGATACTAATGGCCGAAGCCGCCGCCTCGTCCTCGACTCGTTGCAGCGTTCTGTTTTTTAGCGCCTTTTCGGTTGCAGTGCATTTATCGCGAAAACTGGCTGCGATCAGAAGCTCTTTTGTGCACTCCTGGCACAAATACTTTGGATACGCATCCGACTCCTCAACCTGAAATTCAAATAAACGTAAATGGAAAATGCAAAAATGAATTTCAAGAACTGACTTTGATGTCGCCGAAACGTTCGAGTAAAGTGCAAAGATTCGTTTGGTGTTCTTCCACTTTCTCGTAGATGTCCACCAGCAGCTCGTCCTGCTTCAGGCAAGCGCGGCAACGCAGTTCACTTACCGCTGGGGTCATCTCCTCCTCGCAATTCGTAAATTCACAATTGCAAAGTTCGTTCTTAATGTGCACATGCGAGAATTAAGCCAGGTACCACGCGTTGTGGCATATTTAGTACATTACTAGCAACAGCTGTGTGCATATTTGTTATCGATACTAGTGATGACAAGATACTAAAATACTGAGCATTTTCTTTAACAAGCCATTTCTTCAAATATTAAACAAGTAAGAACGTTGCAGTCGGGCGTTACCGACTGCGTTATACTCGTTCACATTCTTAATTATTATTATTATTTTTAAAAATTTCGATATTTGAG